>OX940986.1:7209985-7456897 GCA_954871275.1 Leptopterna dolabrata | reverse complement strand
GTATCGTTTTCCATGTTTTTTTGGGACGAGAAGACCGAAAATGAAGTCGATTTTGACCAGAGTCGAAAAATTGAGGTCCTAACGAAGGTTCAGCTTCCAAAGTTATTTTTTTATTAGACAAAAACCTCGGAAAACTGTGTGAAATGAACATCAATTTGTATAATAACACTGGAAAAAGTTTCAACAGATGAATCAAGACAATTAAATGGCACTACCAATGATCAAAGATAATTTGAAAAAACGAGAGCGTGATTTGTGCTTTTGGGGGGCCAAAATTGGTGAAAACCATCAGAAATAACACTACAAGTAGTATCAACAGGAAATTAGATATATGTATAGTTATCTATTTTTATTTAAATTTATATATTACATACACGAAAAAGAAGAGAAAATTTATCATTTAGATCTCCGATGTATTAACAGGATTTTGGCGG
The DNA here is from genome assembly GCA_954871275.1 of Leptopterna dolabrata. Lineage (NCBI taxonomy): Eukaryota > Metazoa > Arthropoda > Insecta > Hemiptera > Miridae > Leptopterna > Leptopterna dolabrata. The sequence goes on along the minus strand of OX940986.1, from coordinate 7,456,463 downwards.
GTTTGCCGGTTCACAGGGAGCGTCTCTGAAATTTTGGAATGAGCCAAAAAGGTTTTCTTTGAAAATTCGCTAAAAACTTGGTTTTGTACGCTGGGAGAAAACCCGGCAGTGTCCAAAGGGAGAAAACCTGTGATGTCAGAGGGGAGAAAACCTGTAAGCGCTGACGGAGGGGGGTGGGGGGTGGGGGGGAGAAACCGTTTGAACTCAAATGGCCGTGTAAATATTGAACAGAGCGGAGATGTAATAATACGCTGCGAGGGAAGACGTCGCGAAGATAGTGTAGATGGGAGGGGGGGGGGGGGTCGTACTGAAGGGGTCAAGTGCCGGGAGAGACCCCCTCCCCCCCCCCCCACCAACCCAACCCAACCCATTTGTTCACCTCCGCCCACCGCCCTCCGCCCACCGACAACGCCGTTGTTCCAGTGCCGTTGTTCCCCAGCTGCACTGTCCCTTCAAACATCTTGTTCTCGCCACTTCACTTCCACCTGCCCCTCGTTCATTGTTTCTTCACTGAACGGTTCACCGGGGGGGGGGGGGGGAGGGGAGCAAGACTACTATTCCACTGTGGTACCCAACTCTCCTCCTCCGCGCCCAACTCTCCCCCCTCCGTACCCAACTCTCGTCTCTTCGTACCCAACTCCCGGCCACTTACCGAACACTGAAGTCGCTCGGTTTCCGGCCCACTTCCCCATCGCCTCGCCACTTGAGGGGAAAATATCTCGATCCCCGAAGTTTCGAGGATATTTCCACGATCCCTCTCATCACCAGGAGGTTCTCCTCACGCTAATTTACTTCCCTTCCCTGATCCCCACAGCCGCCAATTGACTCAACAAAGCCAGCTGAGGCGACGTGAGTTTTCGAATGAATTCGGCGCACAACCCACTGCGCACAAAAACTGTGTTCCAACACCAACAAGTATTGAAAAGATTTAATCTGAAAACTCAAATTAAATCTAAAAACTCAGGTTTTATCTATATAAAAGAAAAAAAAAGAAAAAAGTTTTATCTGCAAAAGTGAGGTTTTATCTTTAAAAAAATCAGGGCTTTACCTAAATTTTTAAAAAACCAGGGCTGGATCTAAAAATTCAGGGGTTTATATACAAAATCAGATTTTATCTGCAAAATCAGGTTTTATAAAATGAACTCAGATTTTATTAAAGAAAAAAACTCAGGTTTTATCTCAAAAAAAGAAGAAAGGAAAAAAGAGCTCAGGTTTTATTTTAAAAAAATCAGGGTTTTAACTGAAGAAAAAAAAACACACAGAAAAACCAAGGTTTTATCCACAAACTCAGGGATTTATCTACAAAATCAGGGGCCTATCTACAAAATCAGGGTTTTATCTACAAAATCAGTGTTTTATCTACAAAATCAGGGTTTTATATACAAAATCAGTGTTTATCTAAAAACCAAGGTTTTATATAAAATATTAGGTTTTATCTACAAAATCAGTGTTTTATCTACAAAATCAAGTTTCATATAGAACCTCAGGTTTTCTCTAAAATATTAGGTTTTATCAACAAAATCAGGGTTTTATCTACAAAATCAGGGTTTTATCTATAAAATCAGGGTTTTATCTACGTTTCAGGGTTTCATCTACAAAATCAGGTTTCATATAAAACCTCAGGTTTTCTCTACGTTTCAGGATTTCATCTACAAACTCAGGTTTTATCTCAAAAAACTTAAAGGAAAAGAAGAGAGCTCAGGTTTTACCTATAAAAATCAGGGTTTATCTACAAAATCAGGGCTTTATCTGAAAAAGCCAAGGTTTTCATCTACAAACTCAGGGGTTTATCTACAAAATCAGGGGTTATCTACAAAATCAGGTTTTATCTACAAAATCAGGTTTTATCTACAAAATCAGTTTTTCTCAGGGATTTATCTACAAAGATCAGCTTTATCTACAAAATCAGATTTTTATCTGAAGAAAAAAAACATAGGTTTTATCTAAAAACTCAGGGGTTCATCTACAAACTGAGGGGTTTATCTACAAAATCAGGGTTTTATCTACAAAATCAGGTTTCATATAAAACCTCAGGTTTTATATAAAACTCAGATTTCATCTAAAAAACTCATGTTTTATCTCAAAAAAGAAAAGAAAAAAAGATGCGAGCTCAAGTTTTATCAACAAAAATCAGATTTTACCTAAAACATCAGGGTTTCATCTGGAAAAAAAACATGGTTTTTCTACAAACTCAGAGGTTTATCTACAAAATCAGGTTTCACCTAACATCTCAGGTTTCATCTACAAAATCAGGGTTTTATCCTCAAACTCAGGGTTTTATCTACAAACTGAGGGGTTTATCTCCAAAATCAGGTTTCACCTAACATCTCAGGTTTCATCTACAAAATCAGGGTTTTATCCTCAAACTCAGGGTTTTATCTACAAACTGAGGGGTTTATCTACAAAATCAGGTTTCGCTTAACATCTCAGGTTTCATCTACAAAATCAGGGTTTTATCCTCAAACTCAGGGTTTTATCTACAAACTGAGGGGTTTGTCTACAAAATCAGGTTTCGCTTAACATCTCAGGTTTCATCTAAAAAATCAGGGTTTTATCCTCAAACTCAGGGTTTTATCTACAAACTGAGGGGTTTGTCTACAAAATCTTATCTGTGTGTACAACGCCGATCAATCCCAAAAACAGCAAAAAGGACAAAACGCACGCAGGTACCACAAATCCAAATCTGTCACTGCAACCGGACCGAACAAAATTCGAAGCTAAAATGGAAAACTGTTGGGACTCGACATCAATAATTCGCAGCGTTTTTCCCCTTTTTCAAATGACAGCAACAAAAAAACACCAAACGGTTGTAGGTAATATGCGCCGATTTGTCTGGGCAAGGTGGCAGTTATTTCGTACTTTTACCGTCGTTAACGATGGGGGGAAGACAATTTTAAATAAATCCCCACCGCCCTCTCGCCGAGCCGAGTAAATGTCCATTTCTCGAGGGCATTCACATGCAAATGTTTAGGATATCAGCGGTTTCCTCGGCCCAACCCCGGCAATTCCGCTTTTGTGCGCTACGTAAGTTCTGCTCTTCAAGCCCGGGACCCCCCCCCCCCCCCACCGGTAACACTTATCCATGAAGTAGGGACGGTGCTTTAATCCCATCTCTTCTTTGTGGACAAAAAAGCGAAAACCTACGAGAAACCTTCCCGCCGTCTCCTTTTTAGGCATCTTGGTTAGCCCTTCTGGTTTATTATTTTCAACAATGAACCTCTGGAATCGAGAAGAAAAAAACGCTGCAAATTACTACACAACGGTTTATTATTTACCTGTATGGATGCCCCTTCCGCGTAGATAATTGTTTTCTGTGATCAATACCATCGAGTACCCCCTAGGAAAGCCCTAAATCGAGTATTGGAGCCGGCCCGGGAATTAAAGTCTCATGCGCGGAGCTCAATAATTAATTATTTGTAGTTATTCAGTTAATTATTAGCAGCATAAGGCAAATAATACACCGTTGTGTAATAATTTCCTGTACAGATCCCCCTTCTGCGAAGATAGTATAATCAACCGTTGTGTAATAATTTACTGTTGTTAATAATTAATCGTTGTGTAACAATTTACCGTTCTGTAATAATTTACCGTTGTGTAATAATTTACCGCTGTGTAATAATTTACCGTTGTGTAATAATTTGCCGTTGTGTAATAATTTACCATTGTGCAATAATTTACCCATCAATAATACTTCAACGTTTATTCAAGTTTCAGAAGTACCTACCAACAAAATCCAATAGTCCATCACTTATCAAATGAAATAATATCGCAGAACAACCAACTCGACTTCATACAGCCATCCTTGATTATAATCAGGTGCTCCCTAGTGATGATATCTGGGCCGGATTTATACCGATTGATTCACGATCGTGTTGACGAAGCTTTTTGGTGCACACGAACGGCTGGACGAACAGTGCTCCGGGTGGTCTCAAAAAATTGTTCAACTCAAGACCAATTTTATAACGTACAAAAAACAATACCCTTCTATCGAAAGTTTTCGAGCTACGGCGTTCTGAAAATTTCAACCCCTGTTTTGAACACCTTAGAGATGACTGACAGTAACGTCGAGCTTCGAGGACCAACTAGACCCCGAACGGAACCTATAACCCGAATTTCATCAATTTTGGTTTCATGGTAACTAAGAAAAGTGGCCCGTAAGCGTACAGACAGAAATTTTTTTATTGCATTTTCGGATTCTACGTACCTTGAAACGTAAACCATCAAATTTTGAGGGGGGGGGGGGGGGGGGGGTTAGAATTTTTTTTTTTTTCATGCTCGATTCCAATGGTTCATTATTGATAATAATAAACCAAAATATCTGTCCGTCCGCCGTACTTCGCACTTTCCGTAGTTATCACGAACCAAAATTGATGAAATTTGGTTTGCGAGTCCCATCTGGGGTCTAGCTGGTCCTCGAAGCTCGGTGTTACTGTCAGTCATCTCTAAGGGGTTCAAAATAGGGGTTGCAATTTTCAGAACGCCGTAGCTCGAAAACTTTCAACGGAAGGGTATGAGCTTTTTTAAGTTTTTAAATTATCTCGAACTGAACGATTTTTTGAGACCACCCGGAGCACTGTACGTTCGTTTGCAACGAAAAGGTTCGGCAACATGATCGTGAATCAAACTGTATAAATCCGGCCCGGATATCATCGCTAGGGAGCACGTGTCTATAATCAAGGATGGCTGTATGAAGTCGAGTTGTGATAATATTTCATTAAATTTGATGAATGACGGCTGTTTTGGATTTTGTTGATAGGTACTTTTTTAACAACAACAGTTATGCTTCGCGAATAACCACAAATAATTTATTAATGATAGAACTCTTGAATCCACCGCATATTTAAGAAACTATAATATTTGCCGGCTGACCCCAGTACTCGATTTAAGACTTTCCTGGAGGTAGGTCGAGGGTATTGACCACAGAAAACAAAGATCTACGCAGAAGGGACATCTATACAGGTAAATAATAAACCACTGTGTAATAATTTGCAGCGTTTTTGAGTTCCCTCTTTCAGTGCGACTTGAAAAGTTCAGATTCGCCTTTTACAAGGCCGTTTTGGGGTCTTATTACAGTCGCTTCGCTTGCAATGCTCAGTAGTACACTGGACACCTCCTGCCACTGTCCCCTTGAGATTTTTGCGTTTAGCCAACATTTTGAACGTACTTGCGCACGTTTTTGCGCACTCGAAAATTCAAGAGACGGGTCATTTTGCCTTTTGCAGTATTTTAATTTCACAGTAACGGCCGAAGCCATCATTTAAAAAAATATATATTATAACCAGTGTAAACAACATTAATTTATGACAAAACTATTTTCATCTTTCTATGAAGCAGAGGCGCAGCTCGAATTATTTTTCTTCAATTCAACAAGTCTATCTGCAGACCTTGTGTGGTAAGGCATCGTAAGATGCCCGACGGGTGTAGCGCATAAAACAAATAAACCTTTAGTTTACCACAACGTGTGTTGTAATATGTTATAAACACGAAGCTTTTCACTCAGACTCTGAGCATCTTTGGGTACATACAACTAAACAGACTGTTATCCGCGTTTGTGTTAGTTGTGTGTACAATCTGAGTGAAAGCCCGTTTTCTTCGTGCATATAATACACGTTGTGGTAAAGTAAAGGTTTATTAGTTTTATGCGCTACACCCGTCGGACATCTTTTGAATTTTATCTCTTCTTCGTGTCTAAAATCAAAAGTCTACCATCGGGAAAGCCTCTCTAAAACCTTCCGGCCGGTGTCTCGTGTAGGCTTCTTCATAGGGAAGCAAAGCCTCTTTGGCTTTCCCCCCTTTCATCGTGACTTTTAACCATTAGATTAGCTTTTATGATTGAATCGCGAAATTCTATTAGACCGTCGAAATCAAATCATCTTGAGTGGGGTTTTAAAAAGCGCCCCGGAGTTTCAATCGATATTTCCAATCCCGAGACGGCGAGACCTTCCGGAAACCGTAGGCGATTCTAATCGTTTATTGGGTGTCCTACGAGATTCTCTGATTCAAATCAGTAAACCGGACTGTGATGAATTTAAATTTATCATCACGGTGGCGTGAAGGAGTGAATAGATGAGAGCGAGGGGAATTTCACCTAGGCGGCGGTAATCCACCGATGTAGGCGAGAGGAAGGAAATTCACCCAGGCGGCGGTAATCCACCGATGTGAGTGAAGGGAGGAATCTCGTCTAGGCGGCGGTAATCCACCGATGTAGGCGAGAGGAAGGAAATTCACCCAGGCGGCGGTAATCCACCGATGTGGGTGAAGGAAGGAAGGTGCTTGTCTAGGCGGCGGTAATCCACCGATGTAGACAAGAGGAGAAGGTAGGAGGTGAATTCCCAGAGCGGCGGATACCACCAGGCATCTGGGAGGAGGAAGGTAGAGAGAGAAGAGAGAGCTGGTTAGAGGAAGTGTCGAATGAAGCTAAAGCTCCAGGATCCGGGATTATATAGGACTTGAAGTCCTCTCCCTCCAGCTCCCTGCTGGGAGCTGGTAGTGGGGCACCAGGTTGTGTCCCCCGGATTCTGTCGCCTGTCTCCCCACTCAGATGTTTATTGACGGAAGGTAATTTCTACATCGGAATATTGGTGAGAGCTTTAAGGTTGTAGTGGAGTGTTCCCGGGAGGGACTCACGACAGAGGTCCCCCCAGTTCGAACCAATGATCGAGGTAGCTGAAGGCTCAAGTTGACAGTGGCTGAGGGCTGCGGAAACAAAAAGGGGAGCTGAAGGCGCAAGGATACAGGAGCTGAAGGCTGAAACAAACAATGGTAGTGCTGAAGGCAGAAGAGTGACTGGAGGTGTCTTAAAGCTAGGGTGACATACAATTAGTAGAATAAGTAGGCATAAGTTGACATAAGTAGACATAAGTAGGGCTAAGTAGACAAAAGTAGGCATAAGGAGACTTAAGTAGCTAAGTAGATGTAAGTAGATGTAAGTAGATGTAAGACATAAGTAGGTGTAAGACATAAGTAGATGTAAGTAGATGTGGGACATAAGTAGATGTAAGTAGATGTAAGACGATGGTGGGAAGCATATGTACAAAGAGGGTGTGATGAAAAATTTGATGAGGTGACAATATTTACAAGGTGGTGAGTTCGATGATGATGAGGATAGTATGTTAGGTATTTACATTAGATATTTACAAGTATTTACAGGTACGTATGGACAGGTATTTACAGGTATGTACAAATTTCTGGTATGGTGTCAGGGGAGACAAAATTTGAGCGGGGTTGCGAGATCCGCCGTTCCCCGGGTGTGGGCTGTGTGTGGTTTAGTGTGTTGAGTGTGTGTGTGTTGTGAAAAGGTGGGTGTAGTGTGTGGGTGGGTGTTGATGATGCCCGCTGCGACGAAGTGGCCACGGCGGGGCTGTGAGGTTCGGTCCAGTGCGTGTGGGATAATGAAACACAAGCACTGTCCCGAAATCTCAAGGCCCCGCCGTGATTTCTCAGAGCGGGGCGGGGGACTTGGCCGCCGGGACGCGGGGCGAGGGACGCTCCCGTCGTCTGTTGCGGCGCCCGGACCTTTTCGTCCCGGCGGAGGCTATTACGGATATCCCCGGCGGCGGTGGGGGAAGAGGGGGTGTTGTAGGTTTGGTGGGTTGGGGTGTTTTTGGGGGTGAATTTAAAATTGGGGGGTCGAAAATGGAGAAAAATGGGGGAGGGAGAGGGGGCTGAAATTCGGGGGGGCGGGGGTTGCTGAAATTTGGGGGGCGGGGGTTCGTTGAGGACGGGGATTTTGATGTTTGGAAGGGGCGGTGGGGGTGGCATGAGTAGGGTGAGCTGAAGTTGGTGGAGGAGCGGATCTATAAGGGGGTCGGATGGGATGTAAGGGGGATGTACCCCGGTGGCTTGCGCTGCGCGAAATTCGCGCAGTATGCGCCACTGGGGGTACTTCCACCGCCGGGGCCGGGGAGGAAGTCCGGAAATCCTTCGCGGGAAAAATTGAAGCGATGAAGTAGGTCCGGGCGAAGGGGGTAGGGGGGAGAGCGGGTCCGGGACGTACACGTCCCGGAGTATCGCCGCCATTTCCGGATCCGAATCGAAATCCGGAAACGGCGACGGGGGAGACAGATTCGGAGGAGAGAGGTGTTGCATTGCAAACAGACGGCGGGAGACTGATAGTGGATGTAGGTTGAGGGAGAACAGGGGCGGGCTTGCAGCGGGCGAAAGGGACGGTGTGGGGTTTCCCGTCCATTAGCAGGGTCGCGGTGGTCGGTGTTGTGCGGATGACTTGAAAGGGCCCGGCATAAAGGGGCTGAAAGGTTTTATGCATGCCGGGCTCTTTCAAGTACATATGCGTGGAAGTGTAAAAGCGTTTTGGGTAAGTGGTGTCGTTTGTCGGTGTTGAGGTGTGTAACGGTTCCCTGTTAATGGACGGGGTGTTGTGTGGAGGGAAAATGTCGGCCGGTAACCGAATGGGGTCTCTGAATGCGTGTTGTGCGGGACTTGTGTTGTCTGAAGGACGGGCGGAAGTGCGGAGGCTAAGTGGAACGTAGGGGAGGGTTTTGGTCCATGAAGGGGAAGTGGCTGATGTGGAGATGGCTTGCTTGAGGACCGAGTGCCACCGCTCTATTTTCCCGTTGGATTGGGGGTGATAAGGAGTGGTGCGGATTTTCTGAATCCCGAGGGAACGGAGCAGGTCGGCAAAGTGGGCTGATTCAAATTGCCTCCCCTGATCGACCGTGAGTGTCCGCGGACAACCGTAGCGGCTGATCCATTGAGTGAGGAAGGCCGCGGCGACGGCGTCCGCGGTAATGTGGGCGAGTGGGATACACTCTACCCAATTTGTCGCACGGTCGATCATGGTGAGGCAATACCTCTTCCCCTCGGAGGGGGGAAGAGGGCCGACCAGATCCATGTGGACGTGTTCCCACGGGAGAGAATCGGGGATAGGTTGAGGAGGTACATGGGGGTGAGCCGAGACCTTGAATTGCTGGCACTTCTGGCACCCCAGAACCCAGGTACGTATATCCGTGTTCATATGGGGCCAGAAGTACCGCGTTTTGATGAGGTCCCGGCTCGCCCGAATGCCGGGATGATGGAGGGAGTGGTAGTGTAGGAACAACTGCCTCCTCAGCTCCGGTGGGACGTACGGGCGCGGTGTGTCGGCCGATACGTCGCACCAGAGGTCTAGGGGAGGCAGCTGTTCCAATTTTGAGGCGGAGATGAGATGGGAAAGAGCGGGATCGGAGGTAGGAGTTTGATGGTTTTTGAGGGTTTGCGGGGAAGGGAAGGGCAGTAGCTCCGCCACCGGCGCAGGGGTGGGGCGGGAGAGGGCGTCGGCAACGCAGTTGTCGGCCCCCGGCAAATAACGAATATCGGACGTGAATTGTCCGATAAATTCGAGTTGCCGGAGGCGACGGGGGGAGGCTGATTTTCGATTTTGGAGGAGGGCGTGGGTGAGGGGCTTGTGGTCGGTTATGACAGAGAACTGCCTGCCCTCCACGAAGTCACGAAAGTGTTTGATGGCTTCGTGGATGGCGAGGAGTTCTCTGTCAAAGGTGGAGTAATTTTTTTGTGTGGGGGACAGAGTTTTGGAGAAAAAGCCGAGAGGTTGGGGGGTGGCGCCGGTGTGTTGGTGGAGTACTGCCCCGATGGCCCAGTCGGACGCATCTGTGGTGATGAAGAGGGGGGCATGGGGATCGGGATGGGCCAATAGAGCGGCGTCAACTAGGTCCTGTTTGCATTGTTGGAAGGCGGTAGTGAGGGCGGGGGTCCATGAAATGGGGCGTTTATCGTTTTTTTTAGCCGGTTGTGGGATAGCGTGTATGAGTGGTTGTTGGTGTTGTGCCGCGTGTTTGATGTGTCTACGGTAAAAGTTCAGCATACCCAGGAAACGGCGGAGTTCTGAGACAGTGTTGGGACGTGGGAAATCGGTGAGGGTGTGAACCTTGTCTGGTAGGGGTTTTATTCCTTCGGACGAAACCTGGTGGCCGAGGCAGCGGACGGAGGGCTGGGCGAGGACGCACTTTGGAGTGTTAATGGTGAGGCCCTCGGCCGCGAAGATGTCAAGTACTTGTGTCAGGTGTGCGAGGTGTTCGGTTGGGTCTCGGGAAGCGATCAGTACGTCGTCCAAAAAACAGAAGACGAAGGGTAGGCCTCGTAGTATGTTGTCCATGTAACGCTGCCATGTTTGGGCAGCGTTACGGAGGCCGAAACCCATTTTGATATACTCGAACAGGCCGAAAGGGGTGATGATAGCTGTTTTAGGAACGTCAGGGGGGTAGATGTGAATGTGATGGAAGGCACGGGAGATGTCGAGTGTAGAAAAGATGGTGGTGTTGTGCAGGTGGGAAGAGAAATCCCTGAGGTGCGGGACGTTGTAAAGGTCTGGGGTTGTACGGGCATTGAGGCGGCGGTAGTCGCCGCATGGGCGGATATCCCCGTTAGGCTTCTGCACAATATGTAGTGGAGAAGCCCACGGGGATTTGGAGGGACGGATAATGCCGTCTTTGATGAGGAGGTCAAAATGTTTGCGGGCCTGTGAGAGTTGGAGGGGGTGGAGGCGTCGGGCTTTCGCGGATATTGGGGGGCCAGAGGTTTCTATGAAGTGTTGGGTCTGTGAGATGTGGGCTGAGGGGCGGCGCTGGGGTTTGTAGTTGAGGAGGAGTTGTTCAAACTTGGAGGGGGGTCGATCCACCGCATGTATGAACCCGGGGATGGGTTTCTGGGTGGAGGGGTCGAGCAGGCGCGCGTTACGGACGTCTACCTGGAGGCCGAAATATGCGAGGAAATCGGCCCCCAGGATAGCTTTCTCCACGTCCGCCACGGTGAATTCCCACTCGTACGCGAGCCCGCTCATATGAATTGATGAGCGGTACGTCCCGTACGAGGGGATGGTAGTACCGTTGGCGGCGTAGAGGAGTTGCCGGTAACAACGCGCCTGTCGCCGGAGTATGTTATTGGGGAAGATAGAGAGCGCCGCCCCTGTGTCAACGAGGAAGGGGACGTGCGTCTTTGAACACTTCAGGAACAGGCGTTGATGAGCTGGGGCGGAGTGAGGTAAAATTGGCGAGGTGTTGGAGTCCGTCGGAGGGGGGGGGGCTTGGTTCGTCCGAGGTGATGGGCGGGTGCGATGGTGGTGGTTGGTCCCCCGCGAAGGAGACGCGGGGTGATTTTTTGCCGTTCCGGGGAGGGGGAACGGTAGTGGCGGCGCGAGTGGCGGCCGGAGGGGTGGTTGTCTTGGGGGCGGGGTTGGAGGGGCCGTTCCGTGGTGGGGGAACGGTAGCGGCGGCGCTAGTGGCGGCCGGAGGGTTGGCTGCCCTGGAGGCGGGCTTGGAGGGGCCGTTCCGGGGTGGGGGAACGGTAGCGGCGGCGCTGGTGGCGGCCGGAGGGTTGGCTGCCCTGGAGGCGGGCTTGGAGGGGCCGTTCCGGGGTGGGGGAACGGGAGTGGCGGCGCTGGCGGCGGCCGGAGGGTTGGCTGCCCTGGAGGCGGGCTTGGAGGGGCCGTTCCGGGGTGGGGGAACGGGAGCGGCGGCGCTAGTGGCGGCCGGAAGGTTGGCAGCCCTGGAGGCTTGGGGGGGCTGACTCGGGGTGGGGGAGCAGTTGATGGAGAGGTGGGGTGTTTAGCGGCGCCGTCAGATGCGGTCGGGAGGTTGGCAGCCGTGGCGGCGGCGTAGGAGGGGTAGCGAGGCGAGGTGGAGGTGGTGTGAATGCGGGCGGGGAGGGGTTGGTGGTGGTCCCCCCCGTGTTGGCGAGGAGGGGGGGCCCGCCGGATTTACCGGCGGGCGTCCGCGTTTCCCTGCTTGGAGGAGTAGGAGCAGGGGGGCTGGCATTTGCGGGCCTCCCCACCGAAGTTCACATGGTAGAAACATCGGTGGGGGGGGGTCCGCCGGGAGGTAGGTCCTGGTGGGGCGCGTGGAGTTGGAGTGGGGCGCCGTTTTTGGGGACCTCCCTCTCTGTTGCTGGGAGGGGGGAGACGGTGCGGCGGTCGGCCGAGCGCTGGCGTCGGTGGTCGGAGGAGGGGGTCGGCCGGCGATCGACGGAGAGGGAGCGGCGCCGGTGGAGGGAGGGGGGCCGGCGGCGCTCTTCAGACGGCGATCGGTCCCTGCGGGGGGTGGGGAAGCGGGGTGCGGCGACCTCCGTGACGCTGGCGGCCGCGGCGAGGTCGTAGATCGTGTCGGCCAGACGGAGAAGCGGCTCGTCCGGTCCGTCGAGGTGGCTGGCGAGCGCCATCTGGATGGGGTGGGGGAGGGCTCGCAGCCAGAACGTCCGAGCGATGTCGGCCGTCACGACGTCGTGTAGTTGATGACGTAGGCGACGGTACAGGTGGGAAGGTTTCAAATCGCCGAGATGTTGGGGCTGGGACAGCGCTGCGACACGTGCGATCTTGGAGGGCTGGTATAAGTTGATGAGGCGGCTGCGGAGGTCGTCGTAGGCGGCCGTGGCGTCGGGGGAGATGTCAGATGTCTGCAGGAGGATCTCATATGGTAACAGGGAGATGATGCGTGAGTAGCGGGTACGCTGGCTGCGGATGTTGGCGGCAGAAAACGCAGCGTCGACCTGGAAGAACCAGAGTGCGGGGTCGTGCGTGTAGAAGGGGGGTAGCGACAGCGGGAACGACGCAGAGGCCGTCGTGACGTCGGCGGCGGCGTGTGCGGCAGCTGCAGCGGCGGCGGCAGCGGCGGCGGCGGATGCGGTGGAGCCGGGTGGTGAGAGGCTGGTGAAGGGGTTGTCGGTTGCGTCAGATGTCGCAGCGGTCGGCGGCTGCAGCAGGGACGGCCGGAGGAGCGGCGGTGACGGCGAGTTCGGGTCCATAGTTGAGGTGTCTGGAAACAAAATTCAAATTTGTTGAGGTTTTGAATTTTTCAAAATTCGCAATTTGCGGCGGCGGAGGTGGTTGCAGCGGAGCGTTGAGAGTTGTGTGAGCGGATGCGGGTGGGCCAAAAATTGCGAATTTAAACTGACTATTTTAAATGTGAATTTAAAATGCGGGACACCGAACTAGACTGGGGGCGACACCTGAGGTGGTAAGAAGGGAGGAAGGGCAGAAGGTCGGATGAACGTCGGGTTCACCACTGTGATGAATTTAAATTTATCATCACGGTGGCGTGAAGGAGTGAATAGATGAGAGCGAGGGGAATTTCACCTAGGCGGCGGTAATCCACCGATGTAGGCGAGAGGAAGGAAATTCACCCAGGCGGCGGTAATCCACCGATGTGAGTGAAGGGAGGAATCTCGTCTAGGCGGCGGTAATCCACCGATGTAGGCGAGAGGAAGGAAATTCACCCAGGCGGCGGTAATCCACCGATGTGGGTGAAGGAAGGAAGGTGCTTGTCTAGGCGGCGGTAATCCACCGATGTAGACAAGAGGAGAAGGTAGGAGGTGAATTCCCAGAGCGGCGGATACCACCAGGCATCTGGGAGGAGGAAGGTAGAGAGAGAAGAGAGAGCTGGTTAGAGGAAGTGTCGAATGAAGCTAAAGCTCCAGGATCCGGGATTATATAGGACTTGAAGTCCTCTCCCTCCAGCTCCCTGCTGGGAGCTGGTAGTGGGGCACCAGGTTGTGTCCCCCGGATTCTGTCGCCTGTCTCCCCACTCAGATGTTTATTGACGGAAGGTAATTTCTACATCGGAATATTGGTGAGAGCTTTAAGGTTGTAGTGGAGTGTTCCCGGGAGGGACTCACGACACGGACGAAACGATTTTTGCTGCTGCCTCGTGGAATCGAACGGAGGATCGGACCCCGCCCCAGACAAGTCCAGTGAAACCAGCTGCTCAGCAAATGAACTGCTCGGCAAGTGCGACCTGCTACATCTGCAGGCGCGACGATCCACAGGTTTGTTCCAGCGCAGTGAACAGAACGTGTCCTGGTTCAGTGCGAGAACCGCAGTGACGGGGATGAGTTCATGAATTTTGGTTTATTATTTTCAATAATAAACCATTGGAATCGAGTATGAAAAAAAAAAAAAAAAAAAAATTCTAACCCCCCCTCAAAATTTGATAGTTTACGTTTCAAGGTATGTGGAATCCGAAAATGCAATTAAAAAACGCTGCAAATCCCTGCACAACGGTTTATTATTTTGTACAGAACACCCGCCCGTTACAGATCACAGCTCTCCGTAGTATAGACAACCCGTCTATATAATATAATATGTACTATTCTATACATATTATGATCGCAGACCCTCCGTAGGTTAGTACCTAACCCCGTACTCGTTACTAGGTACCTACCTGAATCACGAGTTAAATGTTGCTAAAATAATTCTGCCGATGACAAACAGTAACTAAAAAATCAGTCATGCAGCATGACTTAATGAGCGAATTTTCAAAGAAATATTCGAATTAATGGCTATGGTTTTGAATAAAGGAAAACTTCGGTCTAAAATTTGGTTTTCTATGTATATTCTCTTCGTATTTATTTTAATTTGTACGTTTTGTCCATCCTGATTCTACCGTTTGTTTATTACGTAATTGTACTAAGTGCTTATTTATTTGATCGCTGTGGGTAAATTCAAGGAGTTGTACTAATCGTTTGCCTCCCCCTTTTTTGCTTCGAACTCTCGTCTTCAATTAATACTTCTCACATTTTTCAATCTGACCACTCTAAGGGGGTGGGGGTAAGAGTTTAAAGATTATCCTAGTTTTGGGTAATTTTTGCGCACTTTAAATGCTCTAATTTAAGAACGGATTTAGATATCTAAAATCCGATTTCACTATCGTGTTCAGCGTGCAAAAACCTTTAAAATGAGGGGTCACTTGTTAGAAAATAACATTTTGGGGATTTTTGGGTAATTTTTGCGCACTTTAAATGCTCTAATTTGAGAACGGATCAAGATATCTAAAATCCGATTCCACCATCGTGTTCAGCGTGCAAAAACCTTTAAAATGAGGGGTCACTTGTTGGAAAATAACATTTTGGGGATTTTTGGGTAATTTTTGCGCACTTTAAATGCTCTAATTTGAGAACGGATCAAGATATCTAAAATCCGATTCCACCATCGTGTTCAGCGTGCAAAAACCTTTAAAATGAGGGGTCACTTGTTAGAAAATAACATTTTGGGGATTTTTAGGTAATTTTTGCGCACTTTAAATGCTCTAATTTGAGAACGGATCAAGATATCTAAAATCCGATTCCACCATCGTGTTCAGCGTGCAAAAACCTTTAAAATGAGGGGTCACTTGTTGGAAAATAACATTTTGGGGATTTTTGGGTAATTTTTGCGCACTTTAAATGCGCCAAAACCCTCCTTAGAGTAGGCCAATTTCGCCCATCTTCGAACTTAGCCTTTCGATTGCCAAGATAGATTTATTGTGCAAATTTGAGCTGTTTATCTCAATTCTATCGAGAGTTATCGTCTGGAGTGACACATATATAAATAAATATATATATATATATATATATATATATATATATACATATAAAAAAGTGTTAAATTTCAGGAATCGTTTTAGAATGGTCTGAAACGGATTTCTATGAAGAAAATTTCCAAAAATTTATATTATTTAAATTTCGAAGCCATTGCAATAGCTTGATTTTCTTTGAAAATTCGCTAAAAGACAAAAATAATTTCAAATAATGAAGTTCTGAAGGAAAATTGTTGATGTGGAGTGAAATAGATGCCCCTTCTGCGTAGATCACTGTTTTCTGTGGTCAGTACCTACCTTCGTGGTCAAGTATAATGAACCGTTGTGTAATAACTTGCCCATCAATAATACTTCAACGGTTGTTCAAGTTGCAAAAGTACCGCTCAACAAAATCCAGCCCCTTGTTGGTAGATGAACAGTTGTGTAATAATTTACCGTTGTATAATAGGTAATTTACCGTTGTATTATAATTTACCATTGTGTAATAATTTACCCATCAATAATGCTTCGAAGTTTGTTCAAGTTTCACAAGTACCTACCAACAAAATCCAATAGTCCATCACTCATCAAATGAAATAATATCGCAGAACAACCAACTCGACTTCATACAGCCATCCTTGATTATAATCAGGTGCTCCCTAGCGATGATATCCGGGCCGGATTTATACCGTTTGATTCACGATCGTGTTGACGAAGCTTTTTGGTGCACACGAACGGCTGGACCTGCTTTCGAGCACCCGGAGGCAGGTGCGAGAAACTTTATTTACCTCCGTCATCAAATTTCCATTTCTTTTCCGCTGTGCATTAGGTAGGACTCCTCTCTGTCTGTTGTACGCATGCTTCCACGAAACTATCGTGATTTAAAGAATAAATTAGGCTGAGAGTATTTAAATATTGTTTCATCAATTTCTCTTCCTTGCTAGCTGAAGGGCAGATAGGCGTCTTAGCCCCTACCCTTGAGATAGTTTTTGGTTTTGGAAGGGCTATTTGGAGACAATTCTAGCCGGGCATAGAATTAAATTCAAATAGACCCTTACATAATGGCCTCAAAAAATTGTTTAGCTCAAGAAAAATTTAATAATGTTAAAAAAAACCATAGGTAGCCTTCAATCGAAAGTTTTCGAGAGGCGTTCTGAAAATTTCAACCCCTATTTTGAACCCCTTAGAGATGACTGACAGTAACGCCGAGCTTCGAGGACCAACTAGACCCCGAACGGAACCTATAACCCGAATTTCATCAATTTTGTTTCATGGTAACTAAGAAAAGTGGCCAGTGCGGCGTACGGCGGACAGACAGAAATTTTTTTATTGCATTTTCGGATCCTGCATACCTTGAAACGTAAACCATTAAAATTTGGGGGGGGGGTTAGTTTTTTTAATGCTCGATTCCAATGGTTCATTATTGAAAATAATAAACCAAAATTCGAGGTAATGGCGTCCAGGACATTTCAACCCATATTTTTCACTCCTTAGAGTTGAGTGACAGCAACGCCGAACTTCGAGGACCAACTGGACCCAAATCGGGACGTAAAAACCAAATTTCGTGAATTTTGGTTCATGTGAACTGAGGGAAAAGCCGTGGACTGCGGACGGACGGATTTTTTTTTTTTTTAATTCGATATTTTTTGTATTCTACGTCCCTTGAAACGTAAACCATCAAATTTCAAGGGGGGGGGGGGGGGGGGGGGGGGTTAAAATTTTATTATTTTTTTCATGCTCGATTCCAAGGGTTCATTGCTCAAAATAATAAACCAAAATTGCGTGAGGCACCTGGTCAGCGGTGCCACATGTGATACAAACGGATTTCGCCACACGCAACTCCGGGGGGAAAAGGCAGCTGGCCAAACACACACACAACTCTCCTGGACAACCACCGGCTTCATTTTCACGGCAGAAAAATAAGTTTGGAGAAACGACGGAAGCTCGCACGTCGACCGGGTCCAGGTCCTGGGTTGAGTTGAACGCGGTAACCCGCGGCTGTATCGATCAACGCACCTCTCAGCCCTCAACGTCCCAGCGGTCTCTTCAAAAATACAAAAAACAGGCTCCAAATTTTCCGCCGTTTATTGCCGACCGTTTCCGAGGGGGTTTTACAAATTTATTTCGTCGACGTTACGTCCTTTTCAATACGCCGGATCCGGGATGATAAGCAGGCAACACTTACCGACGTTCGGATGTTCACATTTTGGTTTATTATTCTGTGAATAACACACCTACGTATTCGCTCAGCAAAAAAAATTTAATTCTTAAAAAACCCTCCTCGACACATAAAGACCGACCAGACAGCTGATATTTGAGGACTACCACTGGATATAAGCCTCCATCAAGTTTCATGTTCCTTTGCCTAACATTCTTCTTTCGCAACAACAAAGTATTTTTTTAAATTATACGATATTATTTGTTCTCTGGGAATTGAAAACTCAGTTTTCCAAGATTTTTATAAAACCCTCTCAAAATCCCCCAAGCAACACTTACCGACGTTCGGATGTTCACATTTTTGTTTATTATTCTGTGAATAACACACCTATGTATTAGCTCAGCAAAAAAATTTAATTCTTAAAAAACCCTCCTCGACACATAAAGACCGACCAGACAGATATTTGAGGACTATCAGTGGATATAGGCCTCCTTCAAGTTTCATGTTCCTTTGCCTAACATTTTTCTTTCGCAACAACAAAGTATTTTTTAAAATTATACGATATTTGTTCTCTGGAAATTGAAAAATCAGTTTTCCAAGATTTTTATAAAACCCTCTCAAAATCCCCCAAGCAACACTTACCGACGTTCGGATGTTCACATTTTGGTTTATTATTCTGTGAATAACACACCTACGTATTCGCTCAGCAAAAACAATTTAATTCTTAAAAATCCCTCCTCGACACATAAAGACCGTCCAGACAGATATTTGAGGACTATCAGTGCATATAAGCCTCCTTCACGTTTGATGATCCTTTGTCTTAACATTTTTCTTTCGCAACAACAAAGTATTTTTTTTTAAATTATACGATATTAATTTGTTCTCTGGAAAAAAACTCAAGTTTTTTAAGATTTTTATAAAAACCCCTAACAATTTTTATTTTTTACGTAAACTCCAAACGTGAAATGTCCGTACGCCGTAAGCCATCATTCTTCAAATGAAATAATATCACGGAACAACAAACTCGACTTCACACAGGCATCCTTGATTATAATCAGGTGATCCCTTTGAAAATCACCTGAAATAAATAAATAATCAGGTGATCCGTAGCAATGATATCTGGGCCGATAAACCGTTTCACCGGCGTACGGCCAGCAATTTTTTAATTCCATCTTCGGATTCTACGTACCTTGAAACGGAAACCATCAAATTTTTGGCTGAAGGTTTTTTTCTTTCTTTTTTCAATGTTCTGAAGGTTCATTACCGAATATACAATAAAACAAAAAAATGAAAGAAAACAATGAACAAATTTTGACTAGGGAAAAATGATTACTCTGTCACTTCTTTATTGGAGAAAAAATTGTTTCCAATGTTTTCTTTGACTTTTTTTCAAATTTTCTGTTCACATTTCTTCATAGTTTTCCTAAAATTAAAAGCTTGTTTAAATATTTTCTATTTTCAAAAAAATACTCTAGAAAAGCAGGAGCACACTGAGTGAGCGGAGTGCCAGAATCGGCTTATCGGCCCACCAGACGGAATTTTGAATTGAGGGACCGGAAAGTTGTAAATTCGAACTAATTTCACGGCCTAATCGTCATAAATAGGCTAACAATTCCTTAGCAGGGCAGCCGGACGAACAGCCCCAGCCTGAAACGGCAGTTACTTTACTTTTGCTTTACTATTACTAGGTGTGTAGAAATCAAGTTAAAAAAAAATCAATTATGTGTCTTGACTGGGAGTCCAAGCCAGCACAATCAGCAGAATAGGAGTGGAACTTGGAATGAAAATTTCTACTCCTGTCTTGTGTTAATGACACCTTAAAACGCACTATTTTATAACATCGAATTTTCTAAGGCGAAATTTGTCAATGTCTAACGGAAGGAAAGTGAATTTCGAAACTGACGATGTTAGTAGGTACTTGGAGGTACTCAGCACAAAAGAAAAATCTACTTGTGGTCTCAAACTATAGATTTTTTTCATGGTAGATAACCTATGCTCTATACGCGTATCTTAAAATCGGATTTCCATTAATTTTACAAGGGATTCAATATTTTAGTTCTTCAAGAGCGCTTATGTGCAAAGGGGTACGCGCATGTATTTATTTACTTTATTTTTAAATGAAAATTCCATCCTGAGAATTTTGACTACGATACATAATTCTTTTTCTCTCATTTTTCGAGGTCTCCACTAACGTGTGGGCGGGACCCCCCACCCCATCCACTAACGTGTGACGTCAGAATTGGTGTAAACCTTGGAAACCCATAGAAAAATGAAACGCGGGACATGCAACGGAAACAACGTCACGAAAATATTTCTGATGATTTTCGCTTACAACCGATTCGTTGCTACCGATTTGTCGCAGAACTATCACCTAGTCCGAACAGCCTTCAGTCCCAATTAGTTCGGATTAGCCGGACTCCACTGTATTATGTACGTGAACATTCATTTAAACAATCACGCTCATACCGCAGCTTGTTGGCCACGCAGTCCGCAGTGGTTAACGTAGTATGGTTAGGTAAATCGAGAGCTATCCAACGAGTGGTGAACGATTTTTGTACGATGATAACTGGCGAAGATAAAGTTCCGTAGCAACGAATCGGTTGTAAGCGAAAATCATCAGAAATATTTTCGTGACGTTGTTTCCGTTGCATGTCCCGCGTTTCATTTTCGAGTTTATGTAGCAAAGTAAAGACATAAAATGTCAAAACCAAAGTTTTAGAGGAATTTTCAGCGTGTTTTTGATTACTTAGCTGATGATAATAGATAATAAATTTTGGTTACAGTCCTGCTGATGAAGACATTCATTCGATGCCAAACAAATTAAGTTCACGAAGATGTTAATAACTGAGAAAACCATATTAGTGGGACGCAGCGACCGCTGGTCACCCAAGGAGAACGAACTTTGTTGTTTCATGGCGCTGGCGGCTCAATTTGCATTCAAATGTCGTCATTTAGTATCGACGAACAAAGAAGTGTCCACCCGCCTCCCACGCCACAGAGGCTACGGATAATATCATCCATCGAGCTCCCGACGTGAACCCAAAGCCCAAAAGGAACTGCCCTTATGAATATTTAGATCTGACTGAAGAGTCAATATTGGGCTTTTATTACTCCCAGGTCTTTAGATGTTTGTTTCATACGGCCCCAAAAGCTGGTGGCTATTTCTGGGGATTCGCCACAAGTAATAAATTGAACCAGGGAATCTCCGGGCGAATGATGGCGACGCAACCGTTCGAAGTCAAGAATATGTTGTCGTTTGGAAATTGGATCCCTATTTTCTGCACAACTTCAAGAATATGTCAAGAATATGTTGCCAGAGTCAAGAATATTTTGTTGGTTGGAAATTGGACTCTACTTCCTGCACAACTTCAAGAATATGTTGGCGAAGTCAAGAATACGTTGTTGTTAGGAAATTGGACTCCTATTTTCTGCACAACTTCAAGAATATGTTGTCGTTAGGAAATTGGACTCCTATTTTCTGCACAACTTCAAGAATATGTTGTCGAAGTCGACAATATGTTGTCGAAGTCAAGAATATGCTGTCGTTTGGAAATTGGACTCCTATTTTCTGTACAACTTCAAAAATATGTTGTCGAAGTCAAGAATATGTTGCCGAAGTCAAGAATATGCTGTCGTTTGGAAATTGGACTCCTATTTTCTGTACAACTTCAAAAATATGTTGTCGAAGTCAAGAATATGCTGTCGTTTGGAAATTGGACTCCTATTTTCTGTACAACTTCAAAAATATGTTGTGGAAGTCAAGAATATGTTGTCGAAGTCAAGAATATGCTGTCGTTTGGAAATTGGACTCCTATTTTCTGTACAACTTCAAAAATATGTTGTCGAAGTCAAGAATATGTTGTCGAAGTCAAATTAATGTGTTTTCATTTGGAAATTGGATCCCTATTTTCTGCACAACTTCAAGAATATGTTATCGAAGTGAAGAATATGTTGTCGAAGTCAAGAATATGTTGTCGGAGTCAAGAATATTTTGTCGAAGTCAAGAATATGTTGTCGGAGTCAAGAATATTTTGTTGGTTGGAAATTGGACTCCTACTTCCTGCTCAAGAATATGTTGGCGAAGTCAAGAATATGTTGTTGGTTGGAAATTGGACTCCTATTTTCTGCACAACTTCAAGAATATGTTGGCGAAGTCAAGAATATGTTGTCAAAGTCAAATTAATATGTTTTCATTTGGAAATTGGACTCCTATTTTCTGCACAACTTCAGGAATATGTTGTCGAAGTCAAATTAATGTGTTTTCATTTGGAAATTGGACTCGTATTTTCTGCACAACTTCAAAAATATATTGTCGAAGTCAAATTAATGTGTTTTCATTTGGAAATTGGACTCGTATTTTCTGCACAACTTCAAAAATATATTGCCGAAGTCAAGAATATGCTGTCGTTTGGAAATTGGACTCCTATTTTCTGCACAACTTCAAGAATATGTTGGCGAAGTCAAGAATATGTTGTCAAAGTCAAATTAATATGTTTTCATTTGGAAATTGGACTCCTATTTTCTGCACAACTTCAGGAATATGTTGTCGAAGTCAAATTAATGTGTTTTCATTTGGAAATTGGACTCGTATTTTCTGCACAACTTCAAAAATATATTGTCGAAGTCAAATTAATGTGTTTTCATTTGGAAATTGGACTCGTATTTTCTGCACAACTTCAAAAATATATTGCCGAAGTCAAGAATATGCTGTCGTTTGGAAATTGGACTCCTATTTTCTGCACAACTTCAAGAATATGTTGGCGAAGTCAAGAATATGTTGTCGTTTGGAAATTGGACTCCTATTTTCTGCACAACTTCAAGAAAATGTTGGCGAAGTTGGTTCAGCTCCCAAAATTCATTTTCATGAGTCAAAAACCTAGGAATTTGTCTGAAATCACCATCAATTTGTGTAATAACACTAGAAACAGTGTCAACTGGTGAATCAAGACAATTAAATGGCACTATCAATGATCAACAATAATTTGTTTAAAACTAAGGTGTTTTGGGGGCCAAAATCGGTGGGAACCATAGAAATAGCTATTTCAATTATTGCACATGAAAGAAATAACATTAATGTATGTCCAGTAGAATAATAAACCCATGTGACAAGGAATTTGCAGCGTTTTTGGAATCCACGCACCTTGAAACGAAAAACAAAAAATTTTGAGGGGGTGTTCGACGATTAATTTTTTGCTGAGCGAATACTCAGGTGTATTATTCACGGATTAATAAGCCAAAACCAAATAATTCGTGCTATTCTTTGGCTGCTCGAACTCTTCAATGTCTCAGAGGGAAACTCTGTAACCTGGGCGAAAGGCTTCAGGGGAACGTTGCATGCGACGGCCCCTGTCGGCGAGGAGGCGCCTCGGCCGAGTGCGCGACGCCTCCGCCAGGCGCCGCGGGTGGCGCCTCTTCTCCGGCGGAGGCGGCCGACTCATTCTGTCGGTCGACGGGCGAACTACAAGGAGCCGCCTTACCGGCCCGTCAGCCGCCTGTGAGGAGGTGCGACCTGCGGCAGCATCTCGAACTTCATCACACGGTGAGGACAACCAAGTTACCCAAGAGGGGGGGGGGGGGGGGGGGGGGGGCTGCAGCAACACCTTCAATCAAATCACCTCTGCAGGTGCCCCAGTGCAACATTTTGACATTTCAACGACAACATGGATAGAACTCTGAACAACATCATCAACACCCCCCCCCCCCCCCCCCCCCCAACAATACAAGAAATATTAAATCAAACGGTTTATTTCCGCCAGTTTTAAAAGTAAAATTACAATTACCTCCCGGATTACAATTACCGTCGTCCAGTGCTGCTAAAAATATCCCGTTTAGGTTTATTATTCTACTGGACATACGGAAATGTTGTTTATTTCATGTGCAATAATGGAAATAGCAATTTCTTCTGGTTTCCACCAATTTTGGCCCCCAAAAACACGAATTAGGCTCCTATTTTTGACAATTTATCTTTGATCATTGATAGTGCCATTTAAATGTCTTGATTCACCTGTTGATCTACTTCTAGTGTTGTTATACAATTGCATGGTGATTTCAGACGATTTCCCAGGTTTCTGAATCATAAAAAATGAATTCTGGGAGCTTAACCTTCGTTACAACCTCAATTCGTCACTCTTCGGTCAACATCAACTAAATATTCGAACTTCTCGGTTCAAAATAGGGGTTGAAATTTTCAGAACGCCGTAGCTCGAAAACGTGCGATAGAAGGGTATGGTTTTTTTTTACGTTATCAAATTTGTCTTGAGCTAAACAATTTTTTGAGACCACCCGGAGCATTGTACGACCAGCCGTTCGTGTGCACCAAAAAGCTTCGTCAACAAGATCAAACGGCATAAATCCGGCCCGAATATCATCACTAGGGAGCACCTGATTATAATCAAGGATGGCTGTATGAAGTCGAGTTGGTTGTTCTGCGATATTATTTCATTTGATGAGTGATGGACTATTGGATTTTGATGGTAGGTGCTTCTGAAACTTGAACAAACTTCGAAGCAATTATTGATGGGGGAGCTGTGATCTGTAACAGAAGGGTATTCTGTACAAAATAATAAACCGTTGTGCAGAGATTGTAGCGTTTTTCTTTTACGTTTCAAGCTCAATGAGCTTGTGAGGTACCGTTTTCCGTGTTTTCTAGGGCGAGAAGACCGAATGTGAAGTTGATTTTGACCGGAGTGGAAAATTGAGGTTCTAACTTAAGTTCAGCTTCCAAAATTAATTTTCTTTATGAGTGAAAAACCTGGGAAAACTGTCTGAAATGACCATCAATCTGTATAATAACACTAAAAAGAGAGTCAACAGGTGAATCAATACAATTAAATGGCACTATCAATGATCAGAGATAATTTTGAAACGAAGAAAAAATGAGAGTAGATAATTTGTGTTATTGAGGGCCGAAATTGGTCGAAACCATCACAAATAGCTATTTAAATTATTGCACATGGAAGAAACAATAAATGAATGACCTGCACACTGACTTCTTGAATAGGTTTGATCTGTAACTGTAACTGTGTTATGTATTCAGGTAATTACTATCTTGGAATATGGATGGCATAGGTGCTGCATACCCATACATATATACTTTTTTTTTTCACTCAAGTTGAACATTGTCTGTAAATATATTGTTTCCAGCTAAAAGTACCTACACGCTCAATCCAAACTAATAAGCTAGTTCAGTGACAACCAGCCCCTGGACGGGTCGTCAAGACCTTTAGGGGCCATTCATGAACGTGGTTTTCTCATATTTCTGTACTAACTTATATTATACATTGTGTATTAAATATGTTTTTGAATAAAGAATTGAATTGAATTGAATTGAATTGAATAGCCAACATTTCTGCAGGTATGTCTAATAGAATAATAAACCCATGTGACAAGGACTTTGGAGCGTTTTTAGCGAATTTTCGAAGAAAAGGAAGCTATTGTTCTCGGTCCAAAATTTTTAAAACTCGAATTTCCGAAAGATTTTTATACCAAAATCCGTTTCAGACCATCCTGAATTCCCTGCCGAAAGACACCAAAAATTATATGTATATATATATATATATATATATATATATATATATATATATATATATATATATATTTATATATGTATGTGTCATTCCAGACGATAACTCTCGAAAGAATTGAGATAAAAAGTTCAAATTTGCACGAAAAATCTGTCTTGGCAATCGACAGGCTAAGTTCGAAGATGGGCAGAATCCGGTCACCCTAAGGGAGAGTTTTGGGGATTTTTAGGGGGGGAAAATTACCCATAAATTCCCAAAATGAAAAAGTCTGACAAGTGACACCTCATTTTAAAGGTTTTTGTACGCTGAACACGATGGTGAAATCAGAATTGCGATATCTCATTCCATTCTCAAACTGGAGCACTTTGAAGATGAAGGAACGTGGTTATTTCTTGAGATGTTCTTCCTGGTTCGTCTGCTCTAATCTGATAACGGAATGGGATATCGCAATTCTGACTTCACCATCGTGTTCAGCGTTGGAAAATCTACAAACCGAGGTGTTACTCGGCAAAAAATGGAACAAAAAATTTGTTACGTACTTACCCAATACCTACTCTTCTGGTATACAAAACATTTTTGATTTCCCCCTCCCCCTCCTTCCACCCCAAATTTTACTTTGCGTAAAACTACTCCTGTTTTAATTTTGTATCAAGTTGGGAAAACATTGGCCGAAAATTAATTTTCAGAAAATTTTAGGCGGAGGAGGAAGATGCCGAAAACTTCGAAAATTCGCTCTTATAGCCATGCTGCATGACTGTGGTTTTTTATTTTGTTCTCGTTCGTCTCAAGACTATTGTGAATACCAATCTTGCGACGATAAATAAAAATAAAAATGAAAAATTTAGACTAAAGAGACAAAATGAATGTCTTGAAATGAATCTCTTGACACTCAATGACTGTCAATTTCGAAGTTTTTCCTACTGAAAGTATAATAGTCTTATTTTGCGGGTGTAATTAAATACTCACGTAATTAATTACTGCCCTACTCCGATCCACACCTCCTAAACTGTTTACCCTTGCACTTATAATAAAACAGTCGCATCGGAGTGTCGGAGCGACTCCTAACGGAGGTACAACGGATCGAGTAGCAGGCGGGGATCTGATAGGCTTATCATTCACTGGAAAACAAGGAGGGGTGACGGCGCGTGTGGGGTTTTTTGTTTTCAACAAAAAATTCCCTTTGGAAAAACATGCCGCAGCTGTGCGGTGATCGACTGCGGGTCAAGCGTGAAAGTAATCATCCCCAGCGTACACCTACCGGCTTTTCGCGATCAGACGGATTTCACAATCGTGTTTCTGACTAATACGCACGAAATTGGGCTTCAATGCGAAAAGGTTTCATAACCGTGTTACTTATTTTACAGTAATTTGCTATAGAATCATCACGGCGCGTTGTAATGAGATTAAGGAACAGGGTTTTGCAGCGGAAACAAGCCTCATTGCTGGGCATTGAGTAATATAGAAATATCATCAGCGTAGAGTGCGCGTAGAGTCTGAAACGGTATTTTCTGGACCAAACTACGGGACTCGGCATTATAAGAAAAAATTTGCCGCGGAATCCAACTACAACACACGAAACCATACTCAAAATAGCTTGGAAATCCTCATACAACCTCGTTTTTGGCCACTGGAACCGATCATTGTGTTCAACGTTAGCAAGATCGACAACAGAAGCCAAGAACGCGGGAAACAGTGAAAACCAAATGGGGTACGCGCACGGGGTCACAAAAGCGGTGTATATGATTTTTTTATGAAATTAGATTACATTCTGAAAACGTTGACACCAACCGCATTGACTACGATAAGCTAATTCTTTTTCTATTATTTAAAAAAGTTTCTACAGGCAAGTACGACACAACTGGCAGGGGGGTCCCGCCAAGGCGAGAGGGGTGCAATGACGTAGGAACCTTTGAAAAATCATTTAAAAAAAACTATTTATAGTACAACAGTGCGGTTGGTGTCAAATTTCTCAGGATGGAACCTACTTTCATTAAAAAAAATAAAATAAATACGTGCGCAGACACCATTGCGAAACTCCGCGGTTAAACAGCTCAAGAACTGGTCCAATTCGATGAAGACCAACCGGACTGTACCGGACTTTGACTTCTTAAACCCTGGTTTGACTAATTTATAGGTATTTACTAGTATATTTATATAAAAACAGCTGATATAGTATATTGTGGTGCCTAGTAAAAAAAGAAGCTCCTTCCAGCATCTGAAATCAATTTGTACCTTCTCTTCAACCAACTTGCAGAAAGGAATAATTTGTTAACTTTTTTCCCTCCCCCAGTAATTTTCTCAGTAATTTTCTTTTTACCCCCATCCCCCAACTATTTGTGGTTATTATTATTATTATTTGACTAATAAGAAAGAACTAAATTAATGAGGTC
The DNA here is from genome assembly GCA_954871275.1 of Leptopterna dolabrata. Taxonomy (NCBI): domain Eukaryota; kingdom Metazoa; phylum Arthropoda; class Insecta; order Hemiptera; family Miridae; genus Leptopterna; species Leptopterna dolabrata. The sequence continues at coordinate 7,429,114 of OX940986.1, read as the reverse complement.
GTGCCATAAAATAAATAAATAAGAACGTCTTACTGTCTTTACCAAGAAACAATTTGAATTGGTTCCAAAACTAGAATTATTATTGAGATATATGAGCATGTTACAGATGATAAGCGATACAGAGCATAAGTACATGTATCTGATTTCGGGTATATGGACAAGGTATTCAGGCACATTTGAAATCAGTCAAAAAATGTCTGCCGAAGTGTGGTCGGTTTACAGCTGCTGTATCGACCAGACGACCATACGCGCTGGAGCAAGTTACAATCCAATTTTAAATAAAATTATACGAGACCATCGGACACCCACCTTCCGAACTTAACAGCACATGACGACAAGTCTCTTCAGGGCGGTAGTCAGGAGCAGAACAAGGATTTCACGTTCGCACATGCGCAGACGAAAGTTACAGTAAGATTCCAATTAAATTCATATGGAACTATCAAAGTACTATTTCTGATTGAACATTTAAAATCTGAACTATCAAAGCATTATTCCTGATCGATCCTCCAAGTTGGAACTCATTTCAACAATATTTAAGGTAGTTATGGGCGTTCCATGTATTTCACGTTTGCGCATGCGCAAACGCACAAGGAATTACCAGTACCACAGGCAGACAGACGGACAGACAGACAGACATGGAACCAATAATGTTCCTCGATGTTCAAGACGCAAAATGGTAGTGGAAATTTTCATTTTGGACCACATAATTTTTTTTCAATCAATCACGAATCCAACCTACCTTTGGTAATGAGGAAGCAATAACCACATACCGTTTCCAAATACCCAATACGGAAAAAACCACAGAGTTGCGTCCCGTGTGCTGAATTATTCTGGAATTTCTTTCAAATATTTTTTACGACACCCGAAGGAACTCATCGGTCCTGCATCGGACAAGACAACCTGTTCATATTTCGATTACGAACGAGGCCCCTCAAGCTCGCGCGCAAAATAATTCGCCGCGGCATCAGAAATCGCGTGATGGCGACGAGCCGGTGTTAATGATATTCGAGACATGCGATGTCACATCCCCTGTTACTTAGGGCTATTTCCGAGTTTCACACTATCGATTTTAGGTAGATGAGGGGGAGGGGGTCCAATTCATAATGATGAAGGATGAATAAATAACATGTTGAAACAAACATTTTGTAATATTTAAAAGGCAAACTGCTATGACCATTCTCACACGTTCCTATTCCGACAACGGAAAACCACGATATTTCTATACTACTCAAAATCCAGCAATGAGGTTCTCGCTGCAAAAACCTGTTCCTTGAGTCTCGTTAAAGCGCACGATGATAATTGTAAAACAAATTACTGCAAAACAAGTCAAAACAAATGTTTTACAGATTGTAAAACAAATCAAACTGCCAAACTGTACACCCTCACATCTAACAGCAACATGTCGCCGTTTCAAATCAAAGTCTACCTTGTCACTGAGTCAATTATTACGAGCTTTTCAACTTTTTGCCCAACATCAATACCCAGCATCAACGTTACTTGTGATCACCACAGTGACTTATCATCTCCATAGTTCACCCATCTCCATAACAGTTTCCAGATATGTCAAACTGAATATTATTTCTAGCTCGCACTTTTCTCTCCAAGTCATTCCTAAAATCGTTATAAACGCAGATTCGTAAGAAAACACTAACTGACCTGTCTGTACCTACTCTACTCAGTTAAACTTTATAATATACACAAATTATCCTTAGTTAGGTAGTACCATTAGTGTTAGATATACTATAAGTTCCTTCAAAATAGTCATTCATTTTCGGATTCCTGGTGTTTTACAACCCTGAAGATGGCAAATAAATTTTCCGAAACGTCGGCGTAGAAACGAGTCTATATTCTGACCGCCTCCCAAGATCCAATAACCTGGTTGTAAAACAAGTAACATAGTTGTCAAATCTTCTCGCTCTGAAACCCAATTTCTGGCGTATTAAGCAAAAAGAAAAAAACCAGTCATGCAGCATGACTTAATGAGCGAATTTTCAAAGAAATATTCGAATTAATGGCTATGGTTTTGAATAAAGGAAAACTTCGGTCTAAAATTTGGTTTTCTATGTATATTCTCTTCGTATTTATTTTAATTTGTACGTTTTGTCCATCCTGATTCTACCGTTTGTTTATTTTCAATCTGACCACTCTAAGGGGGTGGGGGGGGGGGGTAAGAGTTTAAAGATTATCCTAGTTTTGGGTAATTTTTGCGCACTTTAAATGCTCTAATTTAAGAACGGATTTAGATATCTAAAATCCGATTTCACCATCGTGTTCAGCGTGCAAAAACCTTTAAAATGAGGGGTCACTTGTTAGAAAATAACATTTTGGGGATTTTTGGGTAATTTTTGCGCACTTTAAATGCTCTAATTTGAGAACGGATCAAGATATCTAAAATCCGATTCCACCATCGTGTTCAGCGTGCAAAAACCTTTAAAATGAGGGGTCACTTGTTGGAAAATAACATTTTGGGGATTTTTGGGTAATTTTTGCGCACTTTAAATGCGCCAAAACCCTCCTTAGAGTAGGCCAATTTCGCCCATCTTCGAACTTAGCCTTTCGATTGCCAAGATAGATTTTTTGTGCAAATTTGAGCTGTTTATCTCAATTCTATCGAGAGTTATCGTCTGGAGTGACACATATATATATATATATACATATAAAAAAGTGTTAAATTTCAGGAATCGTTTTAGAATGGTCTGAAACGGATTTCTATGAAGAAAATTTCCAAAAATTTATATTATTTAAATTTCGAAGCCATTGCAATAGCTTCATTTTCTTTGAAAATTCGCTAAAACACTATATTATGAAATACGTGTGATTTGAATTACAGTTCACAAACTTTTAGTATAGCATTTTCACGACAAAGTCGACCCTAACTAATTCAAAAAATTCCAAGTCATATTCAAGGTTTTATTATTTCAAATTAGATGTTTCTCAATTCAACGATTTATTTGTCAAACTAGGTAAACGGTTTTTCATTCCAAATATCAAAGTCCACACTTTCAGCTGAATTGGGAGAACGGTGGGTAAGGGTACACAATAAAGCAAGTTTGTCAGACTTATAGATGGTAGAAGTTGCCCTAGCATGGTTGACGAAATGTCCATCAAATGAGTTTGATGAACGTGCTTGACAGTGTATGGCTAATATGAAGATAGAACGAATTTCTACTGAAGTTGAAAGCGTAAACAGAAATGAATTTGATATACGAATCGGCATAACCTAGAATCTGAATTTCATATTGGATGTTGAATTTGTTTTGGAAAACCTTTTGACTTGGAAATGATACATAACGATAACTGTAACCTGTCGGTACATAATTACGTTACTCTTGGATTGTTGATGTATTAAGAAGAAGAAGAAGAAGAAATATTTATATACATTTAAGAAAAGAAAAAGAAAAAATGAAAAGATTAAAATTAAAAGTGCGAGTGATTCCTAGCCCAGCTAGCCCAGTCCCTAGAGTGGAGATCTAGGATCGGTATATTATGTTCAATGTGTAAGAGTAATGGAAGAAATAGTGGGGACTCACTGTGCATAAATCCGTGCATTGGTTTACCTGCAAAAGAAAATTACAGAGATGAATAACGTAACAACATGGTTTATTATTCTCAATGTTTCTTGAGCGCGTACACTATAATTACTGAAGTAAACTATAATTATTATGAAGTTGATTCGAATGACAAAACAATAGAAATTGTGGTGATTAAGGATGGAACAGACGAGGCCGAAAGTTAGCTTGAGAATGGTTATGTATTTGTTGGCCCCTCGGCTCTTTATAGGCCCCTGACATGATCAGAGGGGGTTCGGGGGATCCCCACTCTGAGGTACAACATGTATGTACATTACATTGGTTGTGGAGGAGCAGCCGATCACAACACTGCTCCCCCCAGAATTTAAGTAACGCATTTAGTTAAATTTTGTTCTGTTGCGGTGGCGGTTGTGCTCGGGGGTCCCATGTGCGGCGGTAGAAACACGAGCCGTTCGTCGCGCTGCGTGGTCGGTCGTGGCTGCGTCGGCGGTCGCTGTTGTCGTCTGTTCGAATCACACGAACCTCTTCGGTGACGGTAGCCACTCGAGGAGGGAGAGCGAAGGGTTTGAGGCGATCGGCGAGAGCAGCGAGTTTCGTGACGTCGGGTTCGTCGCGCGCCGCTATGTGAAGGCGAATGCTGTCTGGAAGGGCGCGTGTGAAAAGCTGCCGAACGAGCGGGGTCGGTGTGTCGGCCGGGAGTGCTCGAGTGAGTCGGCGGGCGAGGACTGACGGTAGTTCGTCGTCGGAAGTCGGTTGAGTAAGGCGGTGAGCCGGGAGCCGTCGGACGGTGCGTGCGTGGCGAAAAGGCGAGTTGTCAACGTCTGGTAGCTGTTGGCGTTCGATGGTGCCAGCCGCTAGTAATTCGCCGAAATGGGCCGACGCTTTCGCGTTGAGGTTCGGTAATATTCGGCGAAGTTTCGCGTGGCATGGAGGTCCCTTCGTGACGATTTGATGTTCTACGCGTTGCGGTGTGTCGGCCGGGGGGCTCTACGGAGTCGGCGGGCGTGGACTGACGGATTCTCGTGCTCGGAAGTCGGTTGGGGTCGTCGTAGAGGTCCGCTTGTCGGGGCTCGAAGGCGCGGGCGAATTTAGCATGCGGCGTCGTGAGGCCTTCGTGAGTCAATGTGATCTCGAGTTGGGCGAATCAGACGTGCGGGAATGCGGGGTCGTACGGCCGGAGCTGGAGCGTTGATGTCGGTGGAGTCGTTTCTGCGTGTGTCGGTGGTTTTGGGTCCGTGTTCTCGTTGTAGGCGCCAGTCCCGGAGAGGTGTCGTCCGGAAGTGTCAGCAGGAAGTGTGCGAGGCGCCGGCGTCCGTTTCCTTATATAGGAATCGGATGGTGGGGCGAAGTAGCGGGGGGCCGCTGCGTTGGGCGTCGAGGCGGGCGTCGGAGTGGGGCACCGCTGTGTGGCGTCGGTGGGGGCGGCGCTGTGGGGCGTCGGAGTGGGGTGCGTGTGCCGGGCGTAGTGCTGCGGAGGTGGGGCTCGTCGGAGACGGTCGGCGGGCGCTGAGCGGCGTTGTAGGGATGTGTAAGATCCGTTCAATTCCGGGAGTTAACTCCCACCAGTTCACTCTTTTCTGGGATCAGTTCTTTGGGATCCGTTCACCGTTCTTCAGTTCTTCACTCTCAAGTTTGACCCTCCAAAGCCCGTTCAGGTAGAATCCGCCAAGATTTCTGACCCCCCCCCCCCCACCACCCTACCGGCGAAGGGAGGGTGATGTGAACGGTAAGGGGTGTAGGGAGGGGTGATGTGAACGGTAAGGGGTGTAGGGAGGGGTGAAGAGTGAAGAAGGGAAGGGAAGGAGTTGAACTTGATTCTGTTATTCCGTGGAGTTGATGAACTGGTCAGTCAACTCTCAGCTCAAGGGATAAGGGAAGGGGTGAAAGAACGGTAAGGGTTGAAGGGAAGGGCAGATAGAGAGGAGCGGTGAGGGGAAGCGGGAAGGGTAAAGGAGTTGAGAACGGGTGGTGACAGAGAACGGTGAAGGGGTGGGATCGGATGAAGGTACGATTAGTGAGGACTTCACAAGAGGGAGTTCATGAACTGGTGAACGGCAACTCTTTGGGAACCCGTTTAGTTGGGATACGTTCAACTGAAAGATCCGTTCAGTTCGGATCCGTTCAGTGCTGAACGCCACATCCCTACGGCGTTGTTCGTCGTTGCTAGGCGCTGTCGTCGCTGTCGTCGCACCGCGGTCGCAGACAGCGGGCGGAGGCTGCGTGTCACCACTCGGGGTCACCAGTGTAGTGATTAAGGATGGAACAGACGAGGCCGAAAGTTAGCTTGAGAATGGTTATGTATTTGTTGGCCCCTCGGCTCTTTATAGGCCCCGTACATGATCAGAGGGGGGTCGGGGGGTCCCCACTCTGAGGTACAACATGTATGTACATTACATTGGCTGTGGAGGAGCAGCCGATCACAACAAATTGAATAAAAGAAAGCAGTTTATTCGTCACAAATTAAAAACACGATACATTGGTGTGCACAAAAAACCGAGATCAGCCCCCGAGGCTGAAAATTTAAAAAAAATGGCTGAAAATTATCTTGCATAAACAAAATTTCAAAACGTCTCTTCTTGACAGGCGTACGTGATAGGTAAACTTGTAATTTCACTGAAATATCTTACTACAATCTTATTATACATAATAAATGTAGTTAAATGTATTAATACAGTACGCGATTATTATTTAATGATTTTTCCCTGCTAGAAATATTTTATCAGATATGTATTAAAATCAAATGTATTAAAATGTATTGATTAAAATCAATATTTGTGTGTAAAATCATATGAATTAAAATGCATTAAAATCAATGTGTGTCAAATCATATGTATTACAATTTATTGACTAAAATTAATATTTTAATCAAGCGGAAATGCGAATGTATTGCGTATTTTTGTTTCGAAATGAAAAAGCAAACTCAATCCCAGGGAGCTCAGAAATGAGTTTTATATAATCATTTGTGGCATAATGGAGAATTAATTTATAACTTCTTGTAATGTAAAAGGGTATAGCTCCCGGGGCGAGATTAGTGTACGGTACTTGGAAAATATTATGAAAATGATTATAAGAAACGGCTGAAACCTTGCCCTCAACTCCGACCAAATAAATTAACTCAACTTCCATCAAATGGAGACTCCGATAAACCGGATTGGGAAGGAGAAACGAATTCTTATTTCGAGATGAAACGCAAACTTATTCTCAGTCAGCTCCAGGATCAAGTAAAGCGATTTAAAAATGCTAACGACCCCCCCCCCCCCCGTTTCCTACCAATCGTTAGCCCTAAAAACGTTCACAATCGACTGCCTGCTTTTATCCGGTCTCATAAATATTGCAAAGGAGGATTTCGTCTGACGAATCGTAAAAGGGCGGAATCGATTCTGCTTTGGGAAATTGATGGAATAACCGCGAACCACCTGTCACAACACGCTTATCAACGGGGCACCTGTTAATCGCTGATTGTCGTTAGAACCAAATATCACTGTAGTATTCAGTTTGTAATTGAATTTTAAATTCGAACTGGTTTTCTTTTGGATCACTACTGCACGATCATAAGAAAATTGCCAAGTACGGCGTACGGAGAGACATTTTTTAAATGCATTTTCGAATTCTGCATACCTTGAAACGTAAACTATCAGATTTTGAGGGGGCTAAAAAAAAAATTTTCTTCATGCTTAATTCCAAAGTTATTGTAAAGTTATTGTATTATTGAAAATAATAAACCAAAACCGCGCTAAATTAGTGAGAGATGATTTCGCGAAACGGCTCTCAGGTGGAATAAGGATACCGAACGAAGGAAATGTGCAAAAGGTGGATGTTGTGGACAGATTTCAACCAATTTCAAATTATTTTTAATCTCTGATAACGCCAGATATGAGAGAATTTTAATTTTTCGCACTGACGGTGGCCTCGAGAATTTGTCCCGTGCCAGAGTTTGGTTTACGTACAGCACTTTTAAATGTTCCAGTTTCTTCAAGCAATTGTATGTGATCAGGACAGAAGTTGATTGCTGGATTGCCGGCTGTTACCTGCCTAATACAAGCTGATGAGTACAAAATGTCCTCCAACCTCACTCTCACTCCTGTGCAAAATGTCCGGAACGGGACATTTCAACAACAGAGAGCTTAGGAACCGTACAAAATGTCCGGCAATCGTCGAATTTTTTCTAAATATTTCGATTCCTCAAAATTCCTGCCAAAAAAACTGGACACAACGGTACTTGTTCAATATAAACCACCTGTAATTTGTCACCCATTCACATTATACTCGTGATGTTTCAGTTGACATGTGGGATTTGAGAAGAGATCTCTACAGGTTCTTTATACGTGCAATAAAGGCGAGATGAAACAACCTGAATAGGCGAGAATTTAAGGTCGACACAGTGGGTAGGGTAGGGTTTAATACAAATTCCGAGCGTACTGCATATAGCACAGTGTTATGCACAAAAAAAGGCTGAGGTTTCAAATAAGCGACCAAACTAATTCGCACCAAATCGACCAATTAAAATGCCAAAATAATAAGATAGAATTTTTATGAAAAACATGAATCGATGCTGCGAACTCCCTCAAAACACCACAACCTTTGGAAATTCGCTTCAATTATCACCCACGACTTAAGCCCATAATAGTTTCATGGCACTGTAGTCAATAAAGATTTCCCCTTAAAACCAGCACAAGAAAACGGAAAATTAGTTCCAGGGTGTGCTGATAAAAGAAGAGAATGGGGGAGGAAATTAATTAGTTCCCCGGAGCCCTTTATTATAGCTTTTAAAAACTTCTTTCTTTTTATCCCTCCCGTTAAAATTCTTAGAGAAGATAATTACAATTTCACCCAAAAAGCGGGTTTCGCAGCTCATCACTCCGCTAATCCTACGAATGGTTTTTTTTAGCTCGTATTTATACTAAATTTGCGTTTTTTAATGTAGTTATCTCATTTCCATACCTTGAAAACCAATATCCTGATGATGATAAAACAAGTTTAGTGCACGCTGTCTATACTCCACTACTGGGGGACACATCGAGTTGTACGAGGCTCAAACATCCCTGACTGCTTATTTCGATAGGATAAAATCTAACCTTGTGACTTATCTAAGAATTCACTCAAGTTATTAGGATTTTTAAGCCTATTACGGCTGACTTAGGAAACTTGAGGGTTGGATGAGTAGAAAACTATGCGAAATTCAGATCGGACAAAGTTATTTTTGAAGCCTTTCCCATGCAGAACGCCAAAGACAGCTCGAAAGACGGAGGATCTTGGGATATAAAATGCCACCTTATAGCTGATCATCTCAAAAAGTGCTAATTTTCTTGTCACTGGAGGCACTCGCCTTGTAGAACTCTATAAACGGTTATTTTTGAGGGTAAAATACTTCACAGTTCTACATCAACCGATGACGAATTGAAGTATTTTACACGCAAGAACAAAAATGGGCTACGCGCATGATTTTCAGTGAATTTTTCAACATTAGAGAACAGCTTCGAAATTACAAACAAGGGGCTCCTCCGAAGGAATTAGCACTCCGCGATTTTTAAGAATTAAATAACACTGAGATGTTTGGAAAAAAAAAGCTGCAAAGTCCTTGTCACATGGGTTTATTATTCTATTAGACATACCTACAGAAATTTTGGCTGTTCATTTATTGTTTCTTTCATGTGCAATTATTGAAGCGGCTATTTTTGATGGTTTCGACTAATTTTGGCCCCCAAAACACGAATTAGGCTCGGCTTTTCCTTCAAACAGATTATTTTTATCACTGATAGTACCATTTAATTGTCTTTATTCACCTGTTGATACTACGTCTAGTGTTATTATACAAATTTATGGTGATTTCAGACAATTTCCCAGGTTTTTGACTAATAAAAAATGAATTTCGGGAGCTTAACCTTCGTTACAACCGTGATTCTTCACTCTTCGGTCAAAATCAACCTGGTATTCGGCTTCTCGCCCTAAAAAAACATGGAAACACCATTGGGTGAATGTCGATCGGGACCCAAATGTGGACCCCAACTGGGCGAGGAAGAACGACGATTTTCGACAAAAATTTAACGTAAATTTAAGGTTAACTTCGTTAGAACCTCAATTTTCCACTCTTTGGTCGAAATCGACTTCATATTCGGTCTTGCCGTCCTAAAAAACATGGAAAACGGTACCTCGAAAGCTCATGTTACTATGTCCGTTTACACGCTCAAGCCGATTGCACAAACTGGCTTGCACAAGCCAGTTTGTGCAAACTGAACTGAATGTGTAGACGGACTTTGCGCAAACCATTCGGCTTGCACAAGCCAAAAACTTTGGCTTGTGTGAAATCTGTCTCGGACAGAAAATCGGCTTGAGGTTTGAGCTTGGCTTGAGTGAAGTTTGACCGTGTAGACGTAGTTTGCACAAACCCACGATCTCGCGCAGGCGCATCCGTTCTCTTCTGGAGTGTGAACCACCTTTTTACCCCACCTGAACCCCTTTATCACTCGTATCTCGGGTTCCCCTCTCAATTCCATGATTAAATTGGTATGGGAAAGGCTGTCCCTCTTGAGCAACCAATCCTTGCTCCATTTCCGACCTTCAGCACTTTTTGATCCCAATTTTTTCCGGATTAAACAAACCGCCGTCGCACATAGCATGAGCTCCTCCTCATCCGTATCAAAAATTATTTAGAAAATAGTCATTTTGATTTATAAAAAAACGAATTGGAGAACGACCAAGCCCACGTTCGCACAAGCACAACTGAACGTTTTAGGACCTCTTGTGCAGGCCAGTTTGTGCAAACGGCTTGAGCGTGTAAACGGACCTACACAAAAAATACCTATTTTATACCCATTTTCACTCATAACACCCCTGGGTATATTCCGATCTGGCTGCTTTTGGGACACAACGAGGGGCCCAAATGGACTATTATGTGCGAAAGAACGAATTTTTTAGACCGAAAATGAAGCCTGTATACGTGATACGACGGACGGCGTACGGCCATTGCACTTTTGGAACCTTGAAACGGAAAAGAAAAAAAATTTTGAGTGGGTGTTATACAAATTTTTTGCTGAGCGAATACATAGGTGTATTATTCACAGAATAATAAACCAAAAGCTTTGGGTCGTGTGAACTGCTGAAGCTTCTGATTGCTCAAAGCGCACCAAGCGGCGAACCCTCAGCATTCTATTGGGTTTACAGTATCCACAAGGCAATAACTGACCAAACTGGAATTTCATTGAACTCGCCACTAATGCGCAAGTCAATATTAATGCTAGAGTTCGCCAGATGCCCGATCAGCTGACGGCGTTAAAGTATCCATGAGCTCGACTTCAGGGATGACGTCACAGGGCTTTCTTGTGTGATGACTAGGGCTAGGATTTTGCATGTTTTGCATATTTTTTTCAGAAGCCCCAAACATTCATAGAAGTTCGTTTTGATCGTTTTCAGACCATTTGCAACCAAAAAAATCAAAATTTATTTTGCATGTTTAGCATGTTTTGGTTTTTTCCAAATTTTTGCATGTTTTGTGCATGTTTCGTGTATTCTTAGCAATTTTATAGAAAAATTGACCAAAAATGGATTTTTTTAGCTAATTTTTAGGTAGTGGCAGTTAGTTTTCTATAGCATTTTTCAAACTAAAATGGGGTGATTGGCCTCACTCAAGATTCAAAGGCAAAAGAATGCAGGAAACCAGGCTGTCTGGAAAGGCCCGATTCTTTTGCGAGGATTAAAATGGATGGGTTCGTAAGACGTAATCCTCTTACAACCCATCCCTTTGCTTGAGAGATTTTTAATGAAAAGCAATATTGATGATTGCAAATTTATTTATTCACGCATGATATAAAATTTTCAATTTTTTATTTTCAATTAATTTATTTATTATTAGTTTGATATACATTTCATAAACTTTTTTCATGGTTTTTCAAATATTCTTAACATTTTACGTACTTATTCGTTAAAACGGGGTTCCACAAGCATTCATAGCCTAAAATTAATTTTTCTTTGAATTATTTTTAAAAAAAGATGCTTTTGCATGTTTTGGCATTTTTCAGTGCATGTTTCGCCTCAAAATTTTTGCATGTTGATCCTAGCCCTAGTGATGACGTATGAATTGCCAAGCCAAAATGATAAAATGTTATTTTCCAACTCGTTCACTGTATCTTGCAGTTACCAGGTGACTGTGTACTTACAGCTACTCAAATACATAAATTCATGAAGTTTTCTTTTCTTTTAGCGAATTTTCAAAGAAAATGAAGCTATTGCAATGGCTTCGAAATTTAAATAATATAAATTTTTGGAAATTTTCTTCATAGAAATCCGTTTCAGACCATTCTAAAACGATTCCTGAAATTTAACACTTTTTTATATGTATATATATATATATGTGTCACTCCAGACGATAACTCTCGATAGAATTGAGATAAACAGCTCAAATTTGCACAAAAAATCTATCTTGGCAATCGAAAGGCTAAGTTCGAAGATGGGCGAAATTGGCCTACTCTAAGGAGGGTTTTGGCGCATTTAAAGTGCGCAAAAATTACCCAAAAATCCCCAAAATGTTATTTTCCAACAAGTGACCCCTCATTTTAAAGGTTTTTGCACGCTGAACACGATGGTGGAATCGGATTTTAGATATCTTGATCCGTTCTCAAATTAGAGCATTTAAAGTGCGCAAAAATTACCCAAAAATCCCCAAAATGTTATTTTCTAACAAGTGACCCCTCATTTTAAAGGTTTTTGCACGCTGAACACGATGGTGAAATCGGATTTTAGATATCTAAATCCGTTCTTAAATTAGAGCATTTAAAGTGCGCAAAAATTACCCAAAACTAGGATAATCTTTAAACTCTTACCCCCCCCCCCCACCCCCTTAGAGTGGTCAGATTGAAAAATGTGAGAAGTATTAATTGAATTTTGCTTCGAACTCTCGTCTTCAATTAATTCATACCATAGCCATTAATTCTGTGTACTTACAGCTACTCAAATACATAAATTCATGAAGTTTTCTTTTCTTTTTTTCCATGCGCACAGCCCATTTTAAAATACGCTAAAATGGAAACAAGCTAAGGCTTGAGTTTGAGGGGTAAAAGTAAACAACAGAAACAAACACAGAATGTGCGCAGGCGAGAGGTGACGGTAAGAATCCATATAAACCATCAAACCAGTCTGGAAACACAACCCCTGAGCGACGGAACCACCATAAAATGGGAAATAATAGCTTTCAGAGAAAAACCGTCGGACGCCTTTCAACACAAAAAGAATCGGTGTTTCAATCTGAGATCCCTAACCTCGTTTTAATACCCGAACCGAGACCTCTTCTACTTCATGTAATTTTCCCATTTGTTCTTGATGTGATTCTCCTTCCATTTCTTCTTGATGTGATTACCGCCAATCTGGCCCGAAGTCTCCGGCTCTCCTCAGATTTTATTTGCTTTGGCCTTGTTCCCTGGATTTTATCAAGTTGCCGGACGTTTTTACGATCCGCGTTCGCTTTGGGTGATAAAAATCTCCTGGAACGGCTCCCTTGGTGCGGCCATCAACGTACAATACGTTTTTTCCTCAAACTCGATCCTGAAGCACTGTTCGCTAGAGTTGAAAATGAAATCTCACTGAGACATAAAGTAGTGGGTCTTCGGGTGGGGGAGGTGTGCAAATTATTACACAACGGATTATTATTTAACTGTACTGATACCCCGTTTTATGTGGTGAATATCATTAATTAGGTACTTACTTATTTATTTGTTTATATTCATGAAGCATAACGTTTTTTCAAGTAAAAAATTACTTACTTATTAACAAAATCCAAAATACCCATCATTCTTCAATATTGTAACAGTGTGGGCTGTTCTCGATACATTTTTTCTTCCGGTGGAGACGGGATCCGTATGGGGAAGCCTAATCGATATCCCTTCTTAACAGGTGATAATTTCACTGGTCTAGGAGGGGGACTCTCGAGGGTCCACCCCTACTGTTACACTCTTTCACGTGGTAGCAGAGCGTGGTTCGGTAGTATGCGCTGAGCACTTCACCATACTCCATTCAATTTTGGTGGGCTTACCAGAAGGATAAGCCCAAAGGTTTCCCAGAGGGATTCCTTTACTAACAACCTGTCCCTTTGACAATAAATACATCTATTGGCTTCCCCACCCCCTTTCAACCATTTAGAGTGCCAGTATAATTAAAATACACTGAGCTCATTAGAAGGCGATTGATGCCATGTCCCAGTTGACGAGACCCAATAGCTGTTCCATCCCAACGGTGGAGGTTGATCACCTAGAGGTTGCCCAGATGATCAAAATTCACTGGACAACAACCTCTGACAACATTATCCGCCAATACTCGTATGCAGGAGCTTTGTTCTCCACCAGTAAATATTATTGAGGTAGTACCATTACGATGGAGGTTAGTCACCTTGAAGTTGTTCAGATGTCTTTTTCTGAACCAGAATTTCATACTACTTTTCATTCCCCCTTTTCCCTCTCATACTTCTGCAACCCAGAAGTATGTCATGTGGGGAGGAGTGTAACAGTGTGGGCTGTTCTCGATGCATTTTTTCTTCCGGTGGAGACGGGATCGCTTGGGGAAGCCTAATCGATATCCCTTCTTAACCGTTGATAATCTCGCTGGTCTAAGAGGGGGACTCTCAAGAGTCCACCCCCCACTGTTACACTCTGTCACAATATTCACGGAACAACCAACTCGATATCAGGCAGCCATGCGCAGCAATGATATTTGCAGCATGATATCTGAGTTGGATGTATACAGTTTCATTCACGACCATGTTGACGAAGTTTCTCAGTGCAAACTTCAGTGCCTTACTGTGAACGAACGGCTGGACGTGGTGCTCCGGGTGGTCTCAAAAAAATATCTATTTCGGTGCCTGAAGTGATACGTAGTAGACCTCAGTGTATCTCCACTCTCAAGAGTGGGCCACTAGGCCTAAAATCTGCACAGATTTTATAATAAATGCAGTCAGTCATGTAATGGATGAGGGGTTTAACTACGCCGCCCATACAGCGTAGTTTCCCCCTCTCCATCCTCTAGAAAGGTAGGGAGGCAGTGTGACAGCTGCCCCCGGAGACAAATGGTTAGATTATAACGCGTTGCCTCCAGGAGTTGACGATTCGTTTCCGCGAATCGACCGCCCCTTCAGCCGCGTGTCAAAAAGATCGGGAAGAGCCCGCATCCAAGATGGACGGGATTCCCATATACCGTCACACTCCTCCCCTTAAAAACATACTTCTTTGAAGAAGAAGTATGTGAAGTTAGACACGGGACTGAAAGTAGTATGGAGTTCTGAAAAACTCCAAAGCTGACAGCTTCCATCGTAATGGTACTACTGAGAATTGTTACTGGTGGAGAACTTAGCTCCTATCAATATCACTTGGCGCACTTGGACAAAAAGGAAAGAAAAAAGTAGTTGTCAGAGGTTCTGGTTCAGGAAAGTTCATCTGAACAACCTCTGGGTGATTAACCCTCATCATAAGATGGAACAACTGGGAAAACAAGGGGAAAAATTGGCATTGAACGCCAGGCATTTGAGCGCCTTAAGAATAATAATCAAGTTTGATAATAATAATAGTTATAATAATAATGAGTTTGATTTGATGAAAAAAGAAAATCCAATAGCCGAAGTGTATATTGATTAACAAAGGGGTTATTAAAAAGAGAAGATATTAAAAAGAGGATTCCTTCTGGAAAACCTCAGAGCTATTCCTTCTGGAAAAGCTCTCAAAAAGTGGAGGGGGTACCGAGGATAAAATCCAGCACATACCCACCAACCACGCTCTGCTACCATGTAATGGATGAGGGGTTTAACTACGCCGCCCATACAGCGTAGTTTCCCCCTCTCCATCCTCTGTAAAGGTAGGGAGGCAGTGTGACAGCTGCCCCCGGAGACAATTGGTTAGATTATAACGCGTTGCCTCCGAGAGTTGACGATTCGTTTCCGCGAATCGACCGCCCCTTCAGCCGCGTGTCAAAAAGATCGGAAAGAGCCCGCACCCAAGATGGACGGGATTCCCATATACCGTCACAGTCAGTCAATTCACCATCAGGGGAATAGCCTCATTCCACATACGGCCAGGAGAGCATGGAAAAACATTTGTTAAACAGAAATAAGCAAGCGATCCTCACACCGCTTTTCAGCAGTTTGATAACTCGAAATTCATGAATCGACGAATAAGCAACAACGAGCGCTTCATCGATGTCCCAGCCCAACTCAGTTTTCCGGGCCAACAGACCACTTCCGCAGATTGAGCTGGGAATAAAGCTGATGATTGCAGAGGCCAACTATCTGTCTCTAAGCCCTTTCTAATTAAATGCGGGGACCCCAACAGCGGGGGATATTGCGAACTCCGTCGGAACCCAGAACGGAGAGTTTCACCAATTAATTGGGAACGATGTCGACGAAGGGGGCTGTTAGGTAACGAAGTAACGGATAACGACAAAAGTCGGTATGATAGGCCGGTCGAGTGTAATAATGGATGAATGAGTGTACAATGGCGATGAGAGACAGCGTTGTATGGAAGGTACGGGCATGCGCGAGGCTCCGATTTTCTTCCGAGTCCTCCAGACGGCCTAATCAATGTTGAACAGACACAGTAGGAATGAAATTCGCTCACGGATTCACCACAAATAATGGAAGTGTCGTGGTACCCCGTAAATGTAACATGTACCACTCACATGCAACTTATATCTTTAACCAATAAACAAGGAGAAAGACGAGCTGTGCGACGCCTTGGTTGAAGCCCAGAAGGGTTCCCCTCCAACGAACTCCCAGTGACTCTCAACGGACAGACGGGGGACGAGGTGGAGGCACCTTTATAAGGCGCCCGGCTCGCCCAGCTCTTCATTCGACCGACTGCACTCCTACCTGCGACTTCTCTGTCGCTCTCTCTCTCTCTCTCGCTCTCTCTCTCTCTCTCTCTAATTTACCGACGTGCAATAATTTGCCGTTGGGTAATAATTTACCCATCAATAATACTTCAACGTTCAAGTTTCACATGTACCTACCAACAAAATCCAATAGTCCGTCACTTATCAAATGAAATAATATCACTGAACAACCAACTCAAATTCATACGCCATCCTTGATTATAATCAGGTGCTCCCTAGCGATGATATCCGGGCCGGATTTATACAGATTCACGATCGTGTTGACGAAGCTTTTTGGTGCACACGAACGGCTGGACGTACAATGCTCCGGGTGGTCTCAAAAAATTGTTCAACTCAAGACCAATTTTATAACGTACAAAAAACAATACCCTTCTATCGAAAGTTTTCGAGCTACGGCGTTCTTAAAATTTCAACCCCTACTTTAGAGATGACTGACAGTAACGCCGAGCTTCGAGGACCAACTAGACCCCGAACGGAACCTATAACCCGAATTTCATCAATTTTTTTCATGGTAACTAAGAAAAGTGGCCAGTACGGCGGACAGACAGAAATATTTTTATTGCATTTTCGGATTCTACGTACCTTGAAACGTAAACCATCAAATTTTGAGGGGGGTTAGAATTTTTTTTTTCATGCTCGATTCCAATGGTTTATTACTGAAAATAATAAACCAAAACGGCAACGGTTCGCAGCGCCTTTAAATTATTAACTGACGTTAACACTTCGATTGGACGGTTATAACTTATTCTAACCTATGAAATTAATTCAGTTCTGGGTTTGAGCTGCCTTTCAAGCTTTCCTAATCTCAAACGGTTCAACGACATTCCATCCCTAATTCGATAAGGCAAAACGTTCTGCCTCTCAGTGTACAAAAATTGGCTTCGGATTTTCAGGAGGACTGAAACTCGAGTTAGAGGAGCCGGAAAGCTTCACTTGAGGGAAGTTGAAAGGAAACCTCGAGACTTTCCTTCTCCTTCGTAATGGCGACCAATCCCCAACGTCGATCCAATGACAAGAAGAAGGGGATTTTTTCCCTCATTTCTTTTCTGCACTTCTTATTTCCGTCGATTTTTTTCCTTCTTTTCCTCTTTTTCTTTTCGAAAACCGGAGGAAATGACCTATATCCGACGGGAGCTGGTAACGAGGCCCCTTGTGTACCACCTAATCCCACAAACATAACTTTCTTGAAGGATTCCCTTCTCGTTGCAACAGGTATTTGGCGAGCAATTGATATTCCTTCTACTAATACACCGAAATAATTCAACTGAATAAAAACCGATAAAAAGGAAAACAGGTTAAGGCCAAACCTACGCAATTTTTATAAGAAGTGTTTTCAACAGATTTTCTCATTGAAGTTTATTTGAGAAACAGAGATCAACCTCATCACTCACGAAAATTGTGTCAAAATCGACTGAATGGAAACAGATTTACAAGGGAGTCAGACAACTCATATTCACGCATATGCAGGAGCAAAACCTACAACTTGGATTTATATGGAGGTAGGTAAATCAAATACATAGGTATCCGCGAATGAACCTGCATATGCATCCAAAATCTCTGCCATTTTGGATTGTTGCCCTTGAGAGCCTAATGTAATTAGCCAGTTCATCAGGATGAAGGTTAAAAGGGGTAAAAACCGACGTATACATTCATTTACAAATTCTTTTCTTGAGGTATAAAACGCAGAACGCAAGTGGAAATTCGATTTTACCATGATGGAACTGGTAGGAAGGCACAAGGTTTCTCTACCCTCTGTAGAGTGAAAGCTATGCTGACTATTGTCTTTTCTTTATTTCTAGTTTCCAAATTTTTGAATAAGGCTTTCTTTATTTTTGGACCCCCCCCCAATACTAGGTAGGGTTTCTTTTTATCGCGGAGCCGATTCCCGTTTTGGGTAATGAAAAAGAGCTTAGTTCAATTAATTCCAGATTTTTTGCCATTTTGATCAACTCCATTTATGCTATTCTTCGAAGGTGAAATATATCCATTATTTTTTAAATGCTTTATGCACAGAGATTTTTCTTTAAATCCATTCTTTTATTTAATACCAAAGACCACATTTTCTCGGGAAGTTACTTCCTTTTTATTTTTTTATTTTTTATTTTTTGGTAGGTTCACACGGGCATCAGTATCCAAAATTTTTGAAAACCTTTCTGAAAATTTTGATAGTGGCTGAGCCCCGAAGGAAAGGAGATCTCACATGGTCCCTCTCCCCGCTGAATAAATATAAGTTTGATGATTTCAGAGGTACTTCGAGCACGGTGACGAAGAATGCTTCAAGCTTCTTCATTAGAAAGTTACCTCACAAAATTGTATTGCCTCTCTGATTTTACGCCTCCTGGGACATGCGCTTGTGGACATCGCCAGAATAGTTCCAAATAAACTCAACAGTTTCTTTGTTTTATTGCCACGGACAACGAAAGTTCAGAGTTTTGATGCTGACCACCACAATTTAACCCCCTCTCATCCAAATTTACAGTTTATGAATAAGCCTCAATGAATAAGAATGATTGGTACTGATTGTACGAGGATACTCACTACAAGTAAAATGGACGTGAGGATTGGTGAAAATTATTGTCGATTTCACTCTTGACGCAGGACGTTCCCTCTGTTCAATACGTATTCAATGAAAAATCCCGGACGAAATCGAACTCACGAGGTCCAATATCAAGTTGCTAACATAAATAAAATATTGATCCGGCGCGGATGGGCTATTAACCTACATCGCTAAAAATACAATAACTTTCGGCTCCCGCCTATGGCAAATCTGGGCCGTGGAATGCGGATTTTAGGCTAAATGTGTACATGTAGTTGTGTCTATCCTAACCTTGGAGTTTGTTATAGCTGTTGAACACTACAGATCTGATGATTTAAGGAATTCGAGTGAATGGAAAGTGGCGAATAGGTTGCTAAATAGCAGACGATAATCTAATTATATTATGTCCATCTCAATTAATTAATTAATTACCATAATAACCCTCAATAGCAATCCTACGGATCCAAAATCAGCCTGTCCGAAATTATTTCTTTGATACTATAGCTTGATATGAAGAGGTGGAATCACCAAAAATACAATTTGGACAATGTCTCTCCAAACTATTTTGATGAGGCACTGTCCAGACTGAATGCTTGCTTGTACTGCTGATTGTAAGAGGCCTGCGCAGTTTGCCGGAAGTGAAGGGGCAAGTTGAAGGGGAGAAGCTGTAACATAAGTAGAAGGCTGGAAAAGAATTATTAGGAAGTTGGAATAGAAGTAGAAACCTACAAATTTTATGTGACTGGGGAAGACGTGTTATCGAAACCGGCATCACAAGCTGTGCATCTCACCTAGCCATGGCTACTACCACGGCCGGCTTCAGAGAAGGCGGCGCAAGATTTGGCAACGCTGTAATAGCTTCTTGGTTCAGGCCCCTTTCCTAACCACTGCGTTCTCTTAGCTCCATGAATGAATCCTTCACTTATTTTATTATTATACCTGTATACTGCGAGTAGGTATAATTAATGAAAACAACCGTCTTCTGCATGATGCATTATTTAAAAGAAAGGTTGTAAACTAATACCTAGAACAACAGAAAGGGACAAGCAAGATGACTTGGAGAAAAGGAAATGGAACATGAATTAATTATAGTTTGCTTGTAGTATTCTACTTCTGGAACTTCTTCAACTTGTGACTGTCAATTTGGTTAATTATTCTCCAAATACACCTATGCATTCGGTTCAAGATGCATAGACTAACGGCAAATATGAAGTTGATTTTGACCACTGAGTGAAGTATTGAGGTTATAACAAAGTTTTAACTCTCAAAATTCAATATTTATGGGTCAAAAATCTGTGAAAATGGCTGTAATCACTAGAAATGTGTATAAAAACTCAGAAGGGAATCAGGACAATTCAATGAGAAGTTCAACGATCGAAGATAATTTGTCAAAAATAGGAGCCTAATTCGAGTTTTTGAGCCTAAAATTTGTGGAAAAACGCCAAAAATAGCTATACCAATATTATTGCGCATGAAATAAACAGTAAATGACTAGCCAGCTTTTCTGATGTCCAATAGAATACCTAATAAACCCACGTGACAATGATTTTGCAGCATTCTTCGATTTTTGGTCACGAACATTCTAGGAATAATGGTTTTCGTAATCACATTGACCGCATGTATTGCTGTCTTCTAATTTGGAATGCAATCTCTCTGAGACAAATTTTACGATGTATTTTTGTTTAGGAGCCTTCAAAAACTTATCCTCGAACTCATGAGAGATTAAAATGTTCATAATATTCAATGATGAATGTCATAGAATATTCTATTGTCATACTATCACTGTAGTTGATAAATGGGAAGCACTGTAGGTACGTATCTTTAGGTTTTGCATGGGTCCATTCTTTCTATTTTCCCTGTTGAAGGTACCTACTTAACTACTGTACCTAAATCATTTTCGGAAAAATGTTATTAATACAAACCACAGACCTAGTTTTGGTTCCCAATTAGTACGAGGAATCGCATGAATCCACTTCTTCTCTTCATCCTTGGGAAAACTAAACGAAGTCACATATTCTTTTGTACATTCCTAATTACTTTTACACTCTGGCACGACACAATTTCCCTGCATTCTTTTATCATTAAAAAGAATAAATTGTGTTAACAATATTGCTGTTGAAAATAATTTTCGCGAGAAGATCTGTAGGTAAACTATCGAAAACGGGAAATAAACAAACCTAGGCTTATTCGTGGGTGGTGTCGCTGCAGGCCTGAAGTGCGACGTTGCCAATTCTCTACTGCCTCGGCCTTCTCTGAAGCCGGCCGTGCTACTACCCATAAGAGCGAATCCGTCCTGATCCGGAGTCCCAAAAGAGCGAGCTATTGTTCACTATAACAATGAAAGAACCACTCTCATAAGAGCGACTCTGTCTATTGCTCTCACATACACAATAAACAGATAACAGTAAATATTGACTTGTATTGAACAGTGTCACGACTCCTTTCGGTCCACGTAGCCATTTTCCACCACACCTATGGGCAAGTTCCCCCTTCATACCTCTGCCGACCACAACCAACGGCCCGGAGTCATTTCACAGACACCTAAAGGACCAGTTTAACTCACATCACTGTTCAATTCACGTAGTTCTGTCTACTTTGAGGGACTTTCAGGCCGAAACATATTTAAGTATGAACGAAGGGTCACTTCAGAAACAACGACGGCATCAGCAACAACAAAACTGCGCAATTCTGCATTTCTGGAAAAAATGTGAAGCTGGAGAAATATCTTTGCTACAGTACTTGGCAACAGTTGGGGCGATGAAACAGGCAGTAAAAATTTGAAGATAGGGCACGTTCAAGACAAGTGGAATTTCAACCATGATGAACATTTATTTTTCAACTTTATTCTTAAACTCGAATAAAATATTCTTCCGTATAATTCTGTCAAATCTTGCATCATTGGTCCCTAGGGGTACAGACTCGCTCTTTTGGGAGTGTTACATTCGCTCTTCTGGTATAAATTGTCGCTCTTTTTGACCACCATAGGTGGCTCTTTCGACCCCTTCTGGTTTATTATTCTGTCAATAATATCCCTATGTAATCGCTCAGCAAAAAGCTTTTGTAACACCCCTTCAAAATATGTTCTTTTACGTTTCAAGGTGAGTAGATTCCAAAAATGCAATGTCCGCCCGCCGTACGCCGTCAGCCGTATCACGTGTACCGGCTTCATTTTAGGTCTAAAAAAGTCGTTCTTTCGCACACATGCTCCATTTGGGCCCTAGTTGTGTCCCGAAACTTTGCAGCCAGTTCGGAATATACCGAGGGGTGTTATGAGTGGAAATGGTTATACAAATAGGTACTTTTTGTGTTTTAGTAACATGTTAGTAACATGAGCGTTTGAGGTATCATTTTCCATGTTTATTGGGACAAGAAGACCGAATATGAAGTCAATTTTGACCAAAGTGTGGAAAATTGAGGTTCTACCAATCGCTCTGCTCTCAAAATCGATTTTTTACGAGTCAAAAACTGGGAAATTGTCTGAAATCACCATCAATTTGTATAATAACACTAGAATAAGTGTCAACATGTGGATCAAGACGATTAAATGACACCACCAATAATCAAAGATAATATGGAAAAAAAAGAGAAAAAAGGAGCATACCTAATTCGTGTTTTGGGGGCCAAAATTGTGGATCAGAAATAGCTACGGCTATTTCAATTATTTCACATGAAAGAAACAGAAATGAACAGCCAAAATTTCCGTAGGTATGTCCAGTAGAATAATAAACCCATGTGACAAGGACTTTGCAGCGTTTTTTTCGTTGGCTCTTACGGGGTGCAACGCTAGCCATCTGTACCAAACCGGATAAAAGAGAGAATTAAGGAGATGGTAAAGATGTCACAGAAGCTAATGAGACTCAATACGGAAGGTTCTATTGCTCTGCACGGTAGGTACATCAGGCATAAAGTCAAATATGTCACACGAGACCCGATCGGCTGTTACACACCTAAAGGACCATCCAAGGCACCACAAGATGGTGCAGAAAAGTCAACAGGAATTCGCTCATCTTTGCATGCTTCAGCAGCATCGCGTGAACGCTGACACGAACCTTGCACACTGATCAAATCGATTTGCGAGAGCACACAGTGCAATACGTCTTGGATGACGGTGTTGCTTCGTATCGCCATTCGCCCAAATGATTCTCCCGGTTATCTACCAAACTCCACAGCTCAGCCCCCCCTCCACAACAGGTTAAGTCCCATCACCATAAACAACATCTCATCAATCACTCGCTCAATCCTAAAAAAAAAAGGTAGTTTCTTTCGAGAAACCCCACTTTTCCCCCTTTTCTCCAATCCCGTACCTTCTAGAACAGACTACCACTGGCTTGAATTTTCTTCTTTTTTTCTCTTCTTCCTTCTCCCACCTGTTCCTTCTTTCGCCACTCGGGATGCGAAAACCTCGAGAGCTCTCTTATTCATGGTGGTCGGGTCGATATTGTTTCCTTCGCCGCTAATTGAGAGCGTGTGCAGCAAAACACGTCCGAACCTACATGTTACTGTCACTGAAACAGCCAGTTAAATAATTCACAACACTACCCCGAGAAGACTGAAACGATACCAGCCACACTCCTTGAAGAAGAAGTTCAAACATATATATATATATATATATATATATATATATATATATATATATATATATATATATATACTGTTTCGTTTGTTGAAAACGTTCCAGAGGAACAATATTTTTTTTGGCACAGATGTGCAACGAAAAATAGGTACAGATATAAAGAGATTTTTACAAGAAAGACTTACAGTTAATATTTCGGCGTGTGCCTTTTCAAAAGAAGAGTAGAATTGCGAGAAAAGTAGAAGAGTAGAATTATTCTACTCTTCTTTTGAAAGAGGCACACGCCGAAATATTAACTGTAAGTCTTTCTTATAAAAATCTCTTTATATCTGTACCTATTTTTCGTTGCACAGCTGTGCAAAAGAAACTATATATATATAAACCGAAAACTCCAATTTTTCCAAGTATTTTCGTTCAAGAAAATATGAAAAATAATGAGGAATATATGAGGAAGTAAAACTCGTGAAGAAGTCCAGGGCCAAAGAGTAACTTTAGGTGGTTTCCAAATAATTCGGTGGGTTAACGCCTGGTGGAGCCGTGCATGTGTCAGAACACCTGTATCTGCAAGAATTCCGTAACCGTAAGGTTTCAAACGATATTTACCGAACAGTGGTTTTTGGATATAAGTACACATACATACACACCCATCATTGTACTTCAATTTAGAATTTCAATGAAATCTTTCGTTCAATCGAGTGGTGATACCGAAAAAACCAAGGTTTTCTTATGGATGTATCAGCATTCACGTGACTATATCTGATACCGGTATTACGATATACATGTCTATCATGCATTACGACGACTCTCCAGGATTATATCACTGCTGTATCACTCGAGACTCACGTGTACGCCTAAAGCGCAGGGGCAGAAGGGTCCAAAATTCAAACAGATCTCCCTGGAAAACTCCTAGGTATCGGAAAGTAAAGCCCAAAAAAGCACGATTTCAAATGTTCACAAGTACAGCAAGGCCGTCAGCCAGTCAGTACTCAGCAGAACTATTTCGTGTATGCTGACAAATTTCACGAGTTGGGTATTTTGCAGTGCACCCGAGCCTTGGAGCATCGGAGGCACTAAACCTTCGTCTTTGAGGCCAATCCTACCAGATTTTTGATAACTTTTTCAACAGATGGCACCACCATCGGTGGCAAATTTAGATTACTAATTACTCAGCCACAAAAATCAACAGATTTTCGTTCTGAACACAGCTATGGTGTTTGTAGTGAATAGGTATAGCGATAATTCACTATGGGCGGCATGAGGTTGAGCCCGGAGGGTTCCACACTAACAGATGTCACTGGTAAAGGTTCCACACTATCAGATGTCACCACGTCGACGGGATCTTTTTGGATGGATGTGCCCGGCGGGTTCCACACTAACAGATGTCACTGCTAAAGGTTCCACACTACCAGATGTCACCACTGCTTTAGGTTTTAAGGAGAGAGGAGGAGTGAGGAGAGAGAGAGAGAGTAGCCAGCGACTAGAGGAGAGCGTAGAATGGCTAGAAAGGCGAAGGAGTTGAGTTTATATAGCCCTTGAGGGCTGTCTTCCTCCATCCTCCAGCTAGTGGAGGATGGTGGGGAACCCCACTGGGTTCCTCGGTGCTCCTGCGTCTTTCGTCCCCACTTCTGCGAGTTAATTTGCGAGATATAATATTTGTGAGTTTACAAGGAGTGGTTCTGGGAGGATACCACGACAGTGTTGTTTCTCTACCTGCACTATTTGAACTAGTCACGGTTTGATCAATTTAGCCCACCTGCTAGCCATACCTGATAACATTCATGTAGATCAAACCCAACATACAAGTACATCTAAATCAGTGGTTCCCAACCTTTTGTGGCCCATCTCCCCTTTCTGGAGATTGACTAACACCTATCGCCCCCCTTTTCATTTTCATTATATGCCTAATTTTAATTTGAAGTAAAGTGTCAATAATACAGCAGTTTTACCATTTTAAACTTTATTACCGTATATAAAAACAGCCAAAGCAGTTTTATCCGGTCACTCTTAAATAAAATAGACAAAAAATTAAAATGTACATTCTTTACAGATTTTTAAGAACAAAGAAGTGAAATAATTAACAAGATCATTGACGTACATTTAAAAAACAGGAGTACATTTTTTCATTTTTAAATAGGAATCTGAAAAAAATAAGAAAGTTGACAGTTAAAATTTGAAAAAAATAAATGAAAGTTTGAAAACTTTGTTATTATTTTATTTTACCTTTTCAATGGCTGCCTTGTGCTTGCTTGAATATCTGGCTTTATGTTCGTCAAGTTCAGGCGCAAGTATCCTTTGAGACAAATTTCCAACTTGTTTCTTTGTTTTGTGAGGAGCTGGACAACAGAACTAAATCCTTTTTCAACTAAATATGTTGACGGGAACGAGATGAGAAGTGGCTCAGTTTTTTCACACAGTTTTGGATAAGTGTCCATAAGCTTCACCCAGACTAACTCGTAACCGCTCTGCTTGAAAATGATTTTCGCCTCAGAGTCATACTTCAGATCTAGAAACTCCGTCTGCAAAGAGTTATCAAGCTTATCCACAGCTTCAAACGAAAATGGATCTAGAATCCAATCCGGAATTTGTAACTTGGTAAAATCTTCAAATCTTGATTCCATGTCAGTTTTTAACTGGTCAAGGTGATCAGTAAAAATTAGGAGTTTGTCTTCTGGGAGTTCAGGAGTCTCGTTATCTGACACTGAACCCTTTTTAAGGGTCGGAAACTGAATCAGCTCTTTACGGCCAATATTTACCTTGTGAATATCTAACTTGGCGATGGATGATGAAATAATTCTGCGGAGAGTGGAGTGAACTCGCCGGCTGAGACCAGCCAGTGACTCGTGCTACCCGACAACTTCTACTGTACAGTACTATTTTAATTTTTCCCCCTTTGAATACTCATCGCCCCCTAATCGCCCCCCTCTTATTTATCGCCCCCCTGATAACCCAAATCGCCCACTTGGGGGCGATCGCCCCTAGGTTGGGAACCACTGATCTAAATGGAGTCAAAGAGTGGAAAAAAATCCATTTTCAAACGGGAAATTTCTTTCAGAATCCTCGCTGATTTGTAAAGCCGACGTTCGATTTCCTATACAACATCCATTCACACCCAACTCTCACACCCGTCTATAACTCTTTTAATACTTTAAAACACCATACGCCCCCGGGGTGTACTTTATTTTGCTCCACTCCCACAGAGGAAAACACTCGTTTCTTATTTCCTTTTGTCTATCTCTAAAGGCCATTCGTTCTCTCCTTTTCAAAGTATATTCCATCCTGCTCTTTATTCGGGTTCCACCCTCGGAATAGTTTTGACTCCGCCGACCGTTTCTCTTGTTCCTTTATATTATTTACGGCTGCATTAAATCAAGATGCGCCCGCTGGCTCGCAGACAAAGAGAAACCGAGTCTGGTATCCTAATGCATGCTCGGGGGATCTCTATAGATTCACTTCCTCCTAGACAAGTTTTATTACTGAGGAGTGGAACATATTTTATTGAATAGTAGCAGGTACGTAGTGCAGGATACGAATAAAGTCCTAACGTTAGACAGGTTGATAGGTAGACTCAGTGACCAAACACTTAGAGATACTTTAAGCGCTGGAGATGTCTACATTAACGGACAGAAGGTAAAACAATGATTTGCCTTTGCGTAAGTTTTAAACTGTTGAGACGCTAGTAATGTACGTACATCAAAAATAATTTCAATACACACAACCTTAGTACAAAATTTTCAAACATTTCGGTACACTCAAAACCTGAAGTACACTACTATTGTAGTACGATACCTACCTCTTTCAGTGAGCCAATTATGGGGCCATCAAGGTCATTTGGTTAGAATGCAAAGGTTAGCAAATGAGTTTGAGGAAGATAGAGATTTTTATTGTAAGAACCCAATTATTACATTTTCCTTTTGAGGGTTTTATTTTTTCTTATTTCAACAGAAAAGTAAGAAAAAATGTATTGCCCGTTAGCAATTTAGTATCCAAATGAGACTGACTACGTTTGATAAAATAAATAAATGTGTCACAATGTGCGTCCTTCTGCCTATTCTGCGACACACAACTTTATACTCGCTAGGACCGCTACGAATCGCTGTATAGGTTTTGGCACGGCCGGCTTCAGAGAAGGCCAAGGAGTAGAGAAAATTGGCAACGTCGCACTTCAGGCCGGCGGCGGAGACACCACCAACAATAAGCCTATGTTTGTTTATTTCCGGGTTTCGATAGTTTACCTATAGATCTTCTCGCGAAAATTATTTTCAACAGTAATATTGTTAACAAAAGTTATTGTTTTTAATGATAACAGACTGCACGAAAATTTATTGCGTCGTGCCGTGGTGCAAAAGTAATTAGGAATGTACAAAAGAATATGTGACTTCGTTTCGTTTTCCCAAGGATGAAGAGAAAAAGTGGATTCGTGCGATTCCCCGTACTAATTGGGAACCAAAACCAAGGCGTTTGTATTTATAAAATTTTCCGAAAATGATTTAGGTACAGTAGATAAGTAGGTACCTTCAACAGGGAGAATAGAAAGAATTGACCCTTGCAAAACCTAAAGATACGTACCTACAGTGCTTTCCATCATTCAGCTACGGTGATGGTGTGACAATAGAATATTCTATGACATTCATCATTGAATATTATGAATATCTTAATCTCTCAAGAGTTCGAGGATAACTTTTTGAAGGCTCCTAACCAAAAAGACATCATAACATTTGTCTCAGAGAGATCGCATTCCAAATTAGAAGACAGCAATGTGATTATGAATCATTATTCCAAGAATGTTCGTGATCAAAAATCAAAGAATGGTGCACAATCCTTGTCACGTGGGTTTATTAGGTATTCTATTGGACATCAAAAAAGCTGGCAATTCATTTTTTTTTTTACTGTTTATTACATATGTAATAATATTGATGTAGCTATTTTAGGTATTTTTCACAAATCTTGGCCCCAATAACTCGAACTAGGCTTCTATTTTTGACAAATTATCTTCGATCGATTAACGTCTCATTGAATTGTCCGGATTCACTTCCGAGTTATTATACAAATTTCTAGTGATTGCAGCCATTTTCACAGGTTTTTGACCCATAATTATTGAATTTTGAGAGTCGAAACTTCGTTAGAACCGCAACACTTCACTCAGTGGTCAAAATCAACTTCATAATTTTTGGTTTCCTCACCCTAAAAAACACGGAAAACAATAAATCACAAGCTCAAATTCACTAAAACGTGAAAAATACCTAATTTTGCACCATTTTTATCCATAAAAATGGAATAATTACTACTAGTGAATAATTATGTTATGAGCTAGTATGAGAAAACGCTGCAAATTATTACACAACGGTTTATTATTTACCTGTACAGATGCCCCCTTCTGCGTAGATCACTGTTTTCTGTGGTCAATATACCCTCGAACTCCCCCCAGGAAAGCCCTAAATCGAGTACTGGGGCCGACTCCGGAATTAAAGTTTCCTACAAATGCGCGGGATTCAATAATTCAATCATTAATTATTATTTGTAGTTATTCATGAAGCATAATATATAATAAACCGATGTGTAATAATTTACCTGCATAGGTGCCCCTTCTACGTAGATAGTATAATGAACTGTTGTGTAATGATTTACCCAATAATACTTCAACGTTTGTTCAAGTTGCAAAAGTACCTTTCAACAAAATCCAGCCCCTTCTACGTACATGGTATAATGAACCGTAGTGTAATAATTTACCACTGCGTAATAATTTACTTCATCAATAATACTTCAAAGTTTGTTGTTTCAAAAGTAGCTATCAACAAAATCCAACAGATCCATCATTGTTCAAATTAAATAATATCACAGAACAACCAACTCGACTTCATCCTTGATTATAATCAGATGCTCCATAGTGATGATATCCGGGCCGGATTTATACAGTTTGGTTCACGATCGTGTTGACGAAGGTTTTCGGTGCACACGAACGGCTGGACGTACAATGCTCTGGGTGTCTCAAAAAATTCCTTAGTTCTAGATCAACCATACCCTTCTATTGTAAGTTTTCGTGCTGCGGCGTTCTGAAAATTTAAACCCCTTAGATATGAATGACAGTAACGCCGAGCTTCGAGGACCAACTAGACCCCGAACGGAACCTATAAATCATATTTCATCAATTTTCGTACATGGTAACTAAGAAAAGTGCGAAGTACGGCGTAAAAATGAAAGTTTTCATTGCATTTTCGGATTCTACATACCTTGAAACGTAAACCATCAAATTTTGAGGGGGGGGGGGGGGGGTTATTATTATTATTTTTTTTTTTTTCATGCTCGTTTCCAAAGGTTCATTACTGAAACTAATAAACCAAAAAGAGGTTAACTTGACATTGCACTGTATCATTGTATCACTGCATCATTGACACATGATTAAGTTAACGTCACTTCAAAATATGTACGGAGCAACGTGAACACGTAACTTTCTCATGCAACTTAAGTTGGATAGTTAGCACCCGGCTAGAATAGAGTTACGTTTTAGAACTGCGTTTTTCGGAAAATGGTTGCGACAACTATCTAATGACAGGCCGCAAGCGCTTTTTCAATGTGACGAGCGGCTTGCAGGTGGCTGCTGTTCATTTCTCATTCATTATGCAGAGTTGTTAGAGAGTGGCCAATGATATTCATCACCGGTTGAAGGTTTGCAAGCCAGTTTTCCCCTTGTTTTGCGACAAACATTTTCTCATTAGTTTGATGTCTGAGTGTTTTGAACGTTGTTGAGTTTCATCCCTTCAGCAAAACTCAGCCCGTCAAAACCAAACCCCCCAGGCTCGACTTGCTTCGAGGATCCGAACGAACGAATCTGGACGGAGTAAAAACCTCCATCCCAACAACCTGTTGCCCCGTGAAGTGGCAACAATTCACGTGAAGTGGCAATTTTCAACTTTTGATCGATACTACGGACCAACTTTTTTCTGACTGTAGCTTTTGAGAACGACACTTTTTCGGCAAACAACTACGTTCAGCAATTCTCGCCTTCTACACGTAGGTTTGACGTTTATTGTCATAAACTTATTTTAAATTGATTTTGTAATTCCTTGTGTACTAGTGGACAACTATGTCTAACACACAAATAAAGAGTTTATTATTATTGTTATTATTATTATTATTATATAACTTGTATATTGTCATAAATATGTGAGCATGTCACATAACTCACCTACATTATGAAGGGCAAACTATAAGTGACTTCCGTCGCAAAAGGAACAGTAATTTGAACATGATAGTAACTGAAATATTGTGCACTTCGAGCACTGCTTTTGGACGAGGGGCTAAATACAAATCAAATTCATTAAAATAGCAGGAATGGTGTCAGCGATCTTGACAGTGGCGCCACGGCTTTATAGGTTTTGATATCAACAAAATCCAAAAACCAGCTCATTTTGGGACACACGAATCGAAATTTTGAGGGCGTATACCCGTACACCGTCAGAAGACAGAATATCTTGTACCTATCAGTTTTTGTGCCAATGCAGTACCCAAAAAAGTCGGCAGTGCCAGGGACGGCGTAGTAAAATTTTACAAACAGCAAATTTTGGGTCTTCAGGCTTGAAATATGGAAGGTGAACCCTAAAACTAGACACAAAAATACACTTGAAAATGTAACTGTCATGGCGGGCGGAAGGTAGGGTTGGTTTGGATGAGGTTGGTTTAGTTGGATGAGTGAAGGATGTGCTCCGTAGGAGTCTTTTGCTAACGCCCCGCGGTTATCACCACAGCAGGCGTTAGTTGGGTGAGGTGACGCACCCCACAGTTATCACCATAGCAGACGCAGAGAAGAGTAGGAGAGACAGAGATGAGGTTGAGAGAGAAAGAGAGACAGAGTAAGGAGGTTGAGAGAGCTCACAAATCGGACAGTGGTCGGTCAAATGAGGAGCTGGGCGGCCGGGCTGCTTATAAAGGCCACTTTCACCAGATCCCTCTGTCCATCAACGGCCGTTACGACCGTTGAGGGGCGATGGCGGTCGATGGAGGGGCCCCTTCTCCTACTTTCTCCTCAACGTCGCTCAGCTCGTCCTTCCCTTCGTTTATTTGGTTAAATCTATTACACAGCAGTGGCAAATGTAGAATTTTGAGGGGTACCACGACAGTCACCATTAGCACCAATAATGACGCCATTAAGGAGAATACGTGTTGTATTGTATTTTCTGGATTTCGTAATGCCGACCGCTTTGTTAAATTTGCTGACTTGAAAATGTTAAATAGTTTATTTGCTCATCAGCTTCCCTACACAACAGCACAGTCATGTAAACAAACATGAACGTCTCTATTGCCACGAATACTTTCTTTGCGTGTACTTTACAGGAGTACACCATGGAACTACAATTTTACTAGCTACTAGGTAGCAATAAACAATACTACTACCAGGTAGCAATTAAATATCTAGTTTTTTTTTAAATGCACAATCTCCGCCTTGTTACTTGCTGCGCACAACATCACACAGCTTACGAAACGTTCTCTGGCGTCTTTTTGGCAACCGTAGATGTCTCTGCTGATAACCACTTCGTTCCACAGATAACAACTTTAGGTTCACCACCGTCCACTTACGGCTCCCCGCTGAATCCCTCTCAGCAAGCGAGCTGAGTACGAATCACATTCATTATACTCGTAGCTCTGTATAGGAAGCCCTCGTAACGCTGTTAGCGGTCGACCTCCGCTCGGTGCCCCCTGCGAATTAAATTGGGTGCAACGAAGCGCTTTCAGGAAAACCTTATACAACCTCGGGAAACCCCACCCGTAAACATTGTAACCTCCTATTACCGGTGGGCTGATACATTTAAACCCGCTGAGCTCGCATATATTCCATAAATAGTCGAAGTACGTATAAATACATCCGCAATCAACCAGACACGTCTAGACGTAGGTAGACCAAAATAATATTATTATATAATCGAGTGAACCCATAACCTAATAACTTTCCAAAACATAGGTGGAAACACATACCTACACGCGGTGAACTGGGTAGGTTCCTATTACCGTTCACAATGGGGTGTGCTTTTTTTCTCCCTAATTCCACCCTGAGAATTTTAACACCAACCGCACTGTCTTACGATAAGTAGATAGTTATTTTTCTTTGATTTTTCAAAGTTTCCACCAATCCTGACGTAACTGCACCCCTATGACATCAGAATTGGTTGAAATTTAGAAAAATCATAGAAAAAGAACTACTTTAAGAACGATATGGTTTAGAGATAAACAATGCATGCAGGATGCTTGATGTTCAACACCAAGAAAAATCTATTGATAAATTTCGAATTTCGGGCAGTTAATAATTATGTTGCTCTCACCATGAAACGTACTCTGCGACAAGAACTCCAACATACCTAAAAAGAAGGATGAAAATCAGTGATGATTCATTTCTGTAAAACATAACATAAGGCACTGCAGTTTGTATTCAAAGGATTTAAGAGACTATCAAACGATAGCAAAAGCTGGGAGATGTGTTCGAAGATGGAAAATTATGGAATACAAAAAGTTTTTCGAAGCAAGACGACAGTTTTTTGGGTCAAAAACCTATATTTCAGTGTCAAGGAAAATTATAGAAAAAAAAGAAAAAGACTTAGCAAACTATCTGCTACATTGAATCATGGATATGTTTCCGGTTCATACATCTAGTAATATTTGTATCATAATTATTAAATAATTATTTGGGAGAGGCGCTGTTATTGATGAAATGAACAAGTAAGACAGGCACAATGTATGTAGGTAGATGGTGCAGGTATGTATACGAAAAGTAAGTACATACCTACAGGTACCTACCTTCAATTAATTTCCTCCAAAATTGAAATATCATATTGCATGCAAACAATGTTTACGATATTGATCTCAAACATCGAATTATTTTATCGATATCGCGTGACATGCAAAACTGGTTAACAATGTGGGTAACGATTTTAGCGGGATTAAAACTAACGGAGTTACATCTAAGGAGATACAGAATGGTTACATGTGAAAACCACTAGAAATCTGCGTCACACATTTTCTGCGACGACCCTAAATTCGGTCTGACGCTCACGAGAAAAACATATCCATGTTGAAATTACAATAAATTGTATCTAGGCGGCAAAAGACGAAGAGAAATGATTAATAATCCATAAATTATTAATATGTCTGCGCAAAAATGGATCAATTGAGTTTATGCAAAATAAGGACGTATACTGACTGGTTTTGGTGCTCAAATGAGAGTAACAAGAATAGCTAGATACATGAGTTCATTCAACGCAAAAACCAGCAACATTAGCTATGTTACTACTGGTAGACATTTGAACCAATAAACTTGAATAACAAAAACGTTTAAAGAGCAATAAATTGTCCAAATTTGGTATTTTGTTGTTAAAACAAGTGGAAAACTTTTAATAATATACTATGATGAAGAATAGGTACCTAGTTTAAATAGGTAGGCAACTAAGTTACTTTAAACATTTGCTCAATGCTGCAAATTTCTTATGTTTCGAGATATAAAGGATAATTGAAAAATCAGCAAAAAATAACAAATCTCTGAATCTAGAAATCTGTGACTCAAGCAACAATTTCAACAAGACTCTTCAAAAACCGCCACGCAGCTCGTCTTGGACAGCACGATATTCTTGTAGTTGATCAAAATTCTTTTGCTAGGTACAACATTATGCACGAATATTCCGGAAGAGTTTTCTCGTCGGTTTTTTTTCTCTCTCCTTTTTAATACGGAAACTCGGGGTCCTTAACCGTTCATCTTCTCCAAAGACAATTTCATGAAGTACCTCCCCCGCCAGCTTCATTTCGTAGAGAGGTTGCTTGGCGTACGGGGATCGTTACAATCTAAAGGGATGAGGTTTTGTGCTTTATCATTTAGTGGAGACAACAGACACCCCATTCCGCCCATCGACGTATACTTGCGTTTACTACGCCATTTTCTCTCGTCCCACAGTCACAACGAGAGTTCGGGAAGAAGACGTCAGTCTATCAGCTATCTTACTTATAGGAAATTGAATGTTGACCCTAAACATACTATGTATTATACTATTACAGGTATGCGCCGTTGAGGTTTTATTCCTCGACGCATTAAAAAACCTCTCTCCTTCATGAAATGCAATTTTTATTTGTAAAAGCCTTCAGGCGTTCCGAGATTGAGACAATTTTTAATAATCAATAGAAGATACCCTCATAGGGAAAAACTGTAGTTTATTAGAGTTCGCCAAGTAAAAAAACTTTTTTTGGAAGAAATGCTTGTAAGAAAGCTCGCACAACAAGAAAACGCTGCAAATTATCATCACTCACGGGTTCATTATTTACCTGTATAGATGCCCCGTCCGCGTATATCACTGTTTAATGTGGTAAATACCTAGTCCCCCCCGGGAAGCACTGAATCTAGTATTGAAGCCGGCACGGGAATATTACAGTTTTATTAAAAAAACGCGTGGGATTCCATAATTCGAACATTAACTATTATTTGTTGTTATTCATGAAGCATGACGTTTCTATAAGTTACGAGTATAAAAGTACTACACATCAACAAAATCCAATCAATCCAAGTGGCAATCAGAGAAAAGGATTGAGCACACTTGTACTGGCAACAAACCAATAGTATGAAAAAATATAACTACAGCGTACTTTGGAAACTGAACAAACACAAAAAAAAAAAATTATTATAGTTAAACGAGTATTTGAGGCAATGGTCGTTTTAGCCAAAGAAGTTTAGACATATTTTTTGCGTTAATTCAACAGAAAAGTTGCATGGGCATGTCGAAAGTGGTATTTTTGGTTTATTCTTTTCAATAATGAACGTTTGGAATCGACCATGAAACAAAATTTCGTACCCCCCCCCCCCCCCCCCCTCCACCAACCAAAACTTGATGGTTTCCGTGAATCAAAAACCATGAATGAGAAAATTAATGAATGTTGGTTTGGAATGTTGGACCGCGAAGCTCCGTGTTACTGTCAGTCATCTCTAGGGGGTGAAAAAGGGGGTTGAAATTTGCGATCGCCGTAGCTCGAAAACTTACGATAGAACGGTACTATTTTTTACGTTTTTAAATTGATCTCTAACTAAAGAAATTTTTGAGACCACCCGGAGCATTGCACGTCCAGCCGTTCGTTCGCAGTAAGGCCCTGAAGTTTGCACAGAAAAGCTTCGTCAACATGGTCGTGAACGAATCCAGCCCTCGCATCATTGCTAGGGAACATATTACTATGATCACGTATGGCTGTATGAATTCGAGTTGGTTATTCCGTGATATTATTTCATTTGAATAATGACGGTTATTTTGGATTTTGTTTATAAGTAATTTTTCAATTTGAACAAACGATATGCTTCACGAATAACAACAAATAATAATCAACGACTGACTTATTGAATCCTACGCACTTATATGAAACTGAATTCCCTGGCCGGCTCCAGCACTCGATTTAGGACTTTCCTGGGGGGAGCTCGAGGGTAGGTATTGATCTGTACAGGTAAATAATAAACCGTTGCGTAATAATTTGCAGCGTTATTGTCATGGTAGACGTTAACATTGGTTAACCGACTAAATGCCGCGACAGACAGTAATTAATACCGAATTCGAGCCATGTGGAGACTTCTCCTCTATAATTTCCAGGGTCCTTACCCACAAAGGGTCCTAATGACCCACCGACCTCTCCGGTCAGGCCAAAGACAAGTCGGAACTCGACCCGGGCCATTACTGAGTTTCCCATTGGTTATCCCCTCCAGGTAGTTCTCACATATCAAGGTAAACAGGACAAAAAAAAATAAATGACTGAATGAACTCCGTAAAAACTGTTCAAGAACCAAGCAAGAGCCAATCAAAATTTCTATGGTGGAATGGGAGGGGAGGGGGGTTTGAAACTGAAGAAATTAGTTTTGGTACAAGTGATGCAAGTTTTTGAGTATTTTTTTGCGCTGGATCTAATGGAAACAAAAGCAGGCAAGATTATAAAAATGCCTACCCTTTAAAAACAGTTATACTCCTGGGATGATTATCAAACAAACTTGAGGAACAGCTTGAATTTATTCGAAGATAGAAACAGTAAGTAACAAAAAGTAAGCAGCGGTGGATAATAAAAAATAGTTATATACGTAGTACAAGCAGTAAAGAGCAAGTAATGAAATAAGGTAGATACACTGATCGCCGATAAAGAATTAGTTACAAAAAAAAAGCTGCAAATTATTTTTAGGCCCTAAAAACCGATTTTGGACCCCTAAAAATCCAAATTTTTACCGCTCTTCTGTACAAAAACAATTGAAGTAGTATTTTTCTGTCTTTACTCACCCTTCCATACTACTTTCAGTGATTTTATATCAACCGTTCGCGATTTTAGCCGCTTTATCGATTTTTGACTCCTAAAAACTCAAATTTGACCACCCTTAGAATTTTAGAAAATTACTCATCTTCGAACTCATCCTTTTGTTTGGCAATACGAACATTTTGGCGAATACTGGCATTTTTATCATGTATCCACTGTTGTTAAGCTCTAGGGATGAATTTAGGATGCTCTAAAACGGATTTGCCAATAAAAAATTCATGTTTTGAAAATTTAGGACCACTGCAACAGCATCGTTTTCTTTGAAAATTCACCAAAAATTACCAGGAGTATGATTTTTGGATTTAAGTACTTTGCAGGGTAGGTACGTATCTTTACGATTTGAGTAGTGTCCTCTTCACAGATCTCCTTTTCGATCTTTTCATGGATGTGGTAAAAAGGAAATCTTGTATGCAATTTTCGAATACCTAGTTTGTGACATGAAAGACCTTCACGGTAATATTAGACACCGACATAGACGAAATATTACCCCACAAAACCGATGTTTCTAAAACTGAGATTTTTACCTGTTGATGTATAAAACCTACTCTGCGAAGTCTCTTTTCGAATGGATGAATAGTCTCTGTTCTATGGGTATTCTCGTTTACCTTCCTCCTGTAAAATTTTCATTTATGAACTTAGCACGTTTTGTGGATACACTGTCGAATGGTTGTAATATTTGTGTGAAATCACAAGTGTTGCTACCCTATGTGCATTTAATCCCGACATGAATATACTGCTAACGTGTGAACTCCACCTCGGCAGTTTCCATTTCAACGCCCAGCGATTACACGTTGTCAGATGAGCCCCCAGCGGACCGACCTGGGCCCGCATCATTTTTTATTCCGTCGGACTGATAAAAGTCTTTCGGGCCGACTTTATTACCCAACGGGGAAAACGAAAGTGAATTATTAATTCGAGGCCGGTAATGTACCCAGAGGTGTGTCCATGGCTCGGGGAAGAGCGGAAAACATTAGCGGATTCCTGGGTTTTAACAGAATTTTAGGATAAAATGAGTTAGGTATCGCAACATTGTAAGTAGGTAGGCATTTTTTGAATATTTACCTATAAAAATCCACCTCAAATCATTCAGAATCTATCCCGAGATTTTAACCATTTTTTATAATAAATAATAATTTTATAATTAATAAATAAATCAATAAATAAATAAATAATTTTATAATTAATAAATAAATCAATAAATAAATAAATAATTTTATAATTAATAAATCGCTAAAATTACTCACACAGGTACTACATATCACCAACAAATTTGAAATTAGCACTTACGTCATTGGTATGTGGATTAGAATGGTGACAGAAGACAGATAGATAAATTGAAGGACAGATTGAGTAGGTAGATAATATGTTACTTTAAAAACGCTGCAAATCTATATACACAACGGTTTACCATTTTGTATAGAACGCCCTTGTGCTACAGACCACAGCTATCTGTACAGACACCATTCTGTTACAAATCACAGCTCTCTGTATAGATAACCCTTCTGCTAAAGATCACAGCTCCTCCGTAGTTCAGTACATAATTATTCGTCACTACAAATTATTATCATGCGTTGAATGTTGAAGCAGTAGTTAAAATTGCAAAAAGAGACAACTGTAGTTCTGAAGGAAAATTGTTGATATGAAGCGAAAAATGTTCGGTCCCGGAACCGGGATTCGAACCTGCGATTTTAATTGTAAGAGCGTAAGAGCCCTACGCCTATACTCCGCTACGGCGGCCACCTGGCCGAGAGACAAGTGATGTGCGCTCTCAACCCAGCTTCATGCCTGCATACACGCTGCTCTTTGGGGCAAACTTCACAGCAAATTTTATGGCGACACCGTAGAATGCTCCAGATGATCTCAAAAATTCAGATAAAAAATCGAACTATTCAAAAATGAGAGAAAACCCAAACCTCAAAATAAAATTTTCCGAGAGAGGGATACTCTGGATGTTTCAACCCCTATTTTTCACCCCTTTCACGCCCAGCTACAGCCCAAACGGCTGTATACCAAATTTCTGA
Organism: Leptopterna dolabrata; assembly: GCA_954871275.1. Lineage (NCBI taxonomy): Eukaryota > Metazoa > Arthropoda > Insecta > Hemiptera > Miridae > Leptopterna > Leptopterna dolabrata. The sequence goes on along the minus strand of OX940986.1, from coordinate 7,390,288 downwards.
ATTTTGGTTAACGAGAACGAAGGAAAAAGCCGTGGACTGCGTACGGCGGACGGACGGAAATATTTTTATTCGATATTCGTATTCTACGTCCCTTGAAACGTAAACCATAAAATTTTGAGGAGGTGATGGCGGGTGGGAGGTTAATTTTTTTTCCCCCCACGTTCGATTCCAGAGGTTCATTATTGAAAATAATAAACCAAAATTCACTAATATGGTTATGACATGAATGGATTTTTTTTTTCTTCAAAAGGCTTAGTTTACTTACTACCTGGATGAACCCTGCATTCCAATGGGGATGTACATTTACCTGATTTTGTAAAAACCTACCAAGCATAGTGAACGTACGTATGGGCTAATCGCCTTACAGCTACCTCATAACAAATTCAGGATACAGAACCCTGAATGTTCATATTTTACGTAAAATAAAATGGCGTTTCTATTCTATAAATGATATGCCAGTGGTCTAAAAAGGGATGCAGGTAAATATACGATTCTTGGAACTTACATTCTCATAGTTTCATTCAAAAATGAACCATCATGACGGATCTGAGGACTTGAGAAAATTACAATATTTTCGAATGGCCCGATTTCTAAATGACACCAAGTACTCGCCAAGTATTTGGAGCACAGGGTCCAATTACGTTTATTATTTGAGGTTATCACCACGGTACCTACCGAGTTAATTTTGCACTAACCGAACTCCCCTTCGAGCTAACTTGGGCTTACGTGGCCAATCTACAAACTGTGGAACAACTTCTCTCGATATTTGACTTGCTGAACTGGAAATGGCGGACCATCTCCAGGAGGACCCCAGGGATTAACCGCTGAACCAACCAGCCCTCTCAGCGGGCTACTTGATATTCGTGTCCTGTAATGTTGGGACTCTCTACCACTGTGTTATCCTACAAGGGACGGCATACAATACAGTTATCGTCATCAAGGCGCCACGAGTAGTTGTCATCTTCGACTAATATTGCGCGTCCGTGAGAAATTACTAATAAACCGTTCAGAATTTCTGCAAAAATTTAATATATATAGTAAGTTATTAAGGAGAAAAACGATGAAAATCGACCTACGATGGTTGGAACAAGATGACTGAGAGCTCCCAGCGACGTAGAATACGACGCGAGATGGGATTGGGTGGTCGGTGGGTCCACACATTGCTCATATCCTGTTGGCCAAGTGCCCTGAGGTCGACCCGCGTCATGCTGACCTTTTTTCCTGGAGAAGACTCGGCCACACTTTTCCTCAACTCTACAAGAACTGTTCAAAAACTAAGCGGGTACAGCTAACTAACGTTCGGAGTACGAACATTTGACAGGGAAATTGACGTTAATACATAGAAATAAGAAAAATTGTTACTGGATTGGATACTGATGATAAAGACGTTCACTGTGTTGAAAACTGAAATATCTGATGTTGTAATTATTCGTCAACATTGAATTACAACTCCCAAACACCCAATTTTCATACCTATGATAGTAGCAGGTACATGCATTAATTTTTCTCGTTTTCATGAGTACGGTCACAACAAAATTTTTTTTTAACAAGTACCTACCTACAATGTTTACAGAAAACCAATTTCGAACCGAGCCATGTCCATTAGGCCAATAAGTAGGTCATCATTAACTAAAAACGCTGCAAATTATTACACAACGGTTTATTATTCGCCATTAAGATGCCCCTTTTGCGTAGATCACTGTTTTCTGTGGTCAATACCCTCGAGCTCCCCCCAGGAAAGCCCTAAATCGAGAGCTGGAGCCGGCCCGGGAATTACATTTCATAAAAATTGTATGACCCTGGATTTGATGGCTTTTATAACCCTGGATTTGACCTCACTGGGTACATATTATATATCCCAGGGGGACTTTTATTTACTCGAACGTTTATTTCAAACTTTAGTCCCTGTAGGCTTCACGTGATTATTACCGGAGGTGAAGAGCTAATCGCTGGTCGGGTAAGCACATGCAAGCTTTTCAAAGCTAGTACTCGTGCCCGCCCGAGACGAGAACCGGAGACTCCGTGAACTTTCGTCCCAAACAGGAATACAAGTTTCGGACGCTCCAGTCCGCTCGGGCACACCGGCCCCTAACATCATCACTTATAATTACTTACGTAAAATCTTAGAAAACCACAAAACGATACAAAATTTGGAGGGTGGGCGCAATTTGAATTTCCTAGTGATGGGACTGTAATTCGTATGAAATAGAAACCTACGCCACGCACAACTCCGGTTCTAATACATATAACGATTATAACAAAATTCACACGGATTTTACGGTTACGAAAAGGAAAGCGGTAGGATTTGGGACACCTACATCCCGAACAATCTTTCAAATTTAAGGTCATCGTGACGGTGTCTTGTAAATCGCTACCAGTCGGGTCCGTTCAAACTATCCCTCTCACTAATCTACAATTTTTACTTAAGGAACGATGAAGGATATTCTTTTCCTTTTGGAGATGCGAGCGTGGGAAATCCAGACCACTTGCCTATTCAGACAGAAAAATAACGCAAGAATATTATTACTACGTGAGTTCAAAGCCTGGTGTGGACTAGTGACGACTGTCGCACATACCTACAGGTGGTAGCGATTGTCACTGGTGACTACTGATATTTTTATTCCATCGTGAACACACTCGTCCGCGCACGAGCAACCGCAGAAACAACGCTCGTGTAGCTTTCAGCAAACCAGTTTGTCCCAGACCCAACCGTGATTTCGATGGTTTTATAATTTCAATGAAATTATTGATGATTTCTGTGTCACATCTTGGCAGACGCTTTCCGATAAAATTATTAATGATGAAATTATTAATGATTTCTGATGAAATTATAATGACAATTACCTACTGAAGATATCTAATGACTTCTGATAAAGAATTCTGACTAATGATTAATTCGGATGATTTCTGATTGATGATTTATGATTATTAAGCACGATGGTGATTATTCATAATGATTAAATTATTATGATTAGTAGTGATTCATGCATTAATTCATGCGTTAATTAATAATAACAAATATTGACGAAATTGTTAATGATTTTCGTGTCAAATCTTGGCAGACGCTTTCTGATAAAATTACTGATGATGAAATTATAATGAAATTATTGAAGATTTCTAATGACTTCTGATAAATGATTCTGACTAATGACTGATTAATTCGGATTATTTCTGATTAATGATGATGATGATTGTCGTGAGTCCCTCCCGGGAACACTCCACTACAACCTTAAAGCTCTCACCAATATTCCGATGTAGAAATTACCTTCCGTCAATAAACATCTGAGTGGGGAGACAGGCGACAGAATCCGGGGGACACAACCTGGTGCCCCACTACCAGCTCCCAGCAGGGAGCTGGAGGGAGAGGACTTCAAGTCCTATATAATCCCGGATCCTGGAGCTTTAGCTTCATTCGACACTTCCTCTAACCAGCTCTCTCTTCTCTCTCTACCTTCCTCCTCCCAGATGCCTGGTGGTATCCGCCGCTCTGGGAATTCACCTCCTACCTTCTCCTCTTGTCTACATCGGTGGATATCCGCCGCCTAGACAAGCACCTTCCTTCCTTCACCCACATCGGTGGATTACCGCCGCCTGGGTGAAATTTCCTTCCTCTCGCCTACATCGGTGGATTACCGCCGCCTAGGCGAGATTCCTTCCTTCACTCACATCGGTGGATTACCGCCGCCTGGGTGAATTTCCTTCCTCTCACCTACATCGGTGGATTACCGCCGCCTAGGTGAAATTCCCTCGCTCTCATCTATTCACTCCTTCACGCCACCGTGATGATAAATTTAAATTCATCACAGTGGTGAACCCGACGTTCATCCAACCTTCTACCTCCCTTCTTACCACCTCATGTGTCGCCCCAGTCTAGTTCGGTGTCCCGCATTTTAAATTCACATTTAAAATCGTCAGTTAAATTCTATAAATTCGCAATTTTTGGCCCAACCACATCCGCACACACAACTCTCAACCCTCCGCCACGCGCGCATCCGCCGCCGCACATTGCGAATTTTAAATTCAAAAATTTGAAAATTTGAATTTTGATTACAGACACCCCCACCATGGACCCGAACTCACAATCGCCGCCGCTCCTACGACCGTCCCTGCTGCAGCCGCCGACCGCTGCAACTTCTGACGCAGCCGACAACCCCTTCACCAGCCTCTCGCCACCCAATTCTACCGCATCCGCCGCCGCCGCTGCCGCCGCCGCTGCAGCTGCCGCACACGCCGCCGCCGACGTCACGACGGCCTCTGCGTCGTTCCCGCTGTCGCTACCCCCCTTCTACGCGCACGACCCCGCACTCTGGTTCTTCCAGGTCGACGCTGCGTTCTCCGCCGCCAACATCCGCAGCCAGCGTTCCCGCTACTCCCGCATCATCTCCCTGTTGCCATATGACATCCTCCTGCAGACGTCCGACATCTCCCCCGACGCCACGGCCGCCTACGACGACCTCCGCAGCCGCCTCATCAATTTATACCAGCCCTCCAAGATCGCGCGCGTCGCAGCACTATCCCAGCCCCAACATCTCGGCGATGCGAAGCCTTCCCACCTGTACCCTCGCCTACGTCATCAGTTACACGACGTCGTGACGGCCGACATCGCCCGAACATTCTGGCTGCGAGCCCTTCCCCACCCCATCCAAATGGCGCTCGCAAGCCACCTCGACGGACCGGACGAGCCGCTTCTCCGTCTAGCAGACACGGTCTACGACCTCGCCGCAGCCGCCAGCGTCACGGAAGTCGCCGCACCCCGCTTCCCCACCCCGCGCCGGGACCGATCACCGTCTGACGAGCGCCGCCGACCCCCCTCCCTCCACCGGCGCCGTTCCCTCTCCATCGATCGCCGACCGGCCCCCTCCTCTGACCACCGACGCCAGCGCTCGGCCGACCGCCGCACCGTCTCCCCCGCCCACCAACGGGGGGGGAGGTCCCCCAACACAGCGGCCCCCTCCACTTCTACACGCCCCACCAGGACCTACCTCCCAGCGGACCCCCCCCACCGATGCTTCTACCACGCGAACTTCGGTGGGGAGGCCCGCAAATGCCAACCCCCCTGCTCCTACCCCTCCAAGCAGGGAAACGCGGACGCCCGCCGGTAAATCCGGCGGGCTCCCCTCCTCGCCAACACGGGGGGGACCAGCACCGAACCCCCCCCGCCCATATTCACACCACTTCCACCGCAACTCGCTACCCCTCCTACGCCGCCGCCACTGCTGCCAACCTCCCGACCGCATCTGACGGCGCCGCTAAACACCCCACCTCTCCATCAACTGCTCCCCCACCCCGAGTCAACCCCCCCAAGCCCGCCTCCAGGGCTGCCAACCCTCCGGCCGCCACTAGCGCCGCCACTCCCGTTCCCCCACCCCGGAACGGCCCCTCCAAGCCCGCCTCCAGGGCAGCCAACCCTCCGGCCGCCGCCAGCGCCGCCACTCCCGTTCCCCCACCCCGGAACGGCCCCTCCAAGCCCGCCTCCAGGGCAGCCAACCCTCCGGCCGCCACCAGCGCCGCCGCTACCGTTCCCCCACCCCGGAACGGCCCCTCCAAGCCCGCCTCCAGGGCAGCCAACCCTCCGGCCGCCACTAGCGCCGCCGCTACCGTTCCCCCACCACGGAACGGCCCCTCCAACCCCGCCCCCAAGACGACCACCCCTCCGGCCGCTACTCGCGCCGCCACTACCGTTCCCCCTCCCCGGAACGGCAAACAATCACCCCGCGTCTCCTTCGCGGGGGACCAACCACCACCACCGCACCCGCCCATCACCTCGGACGAACCAAGCCCCCCCCCCTCCGACGGACACCAACACCTCGCCAATATTACCCCACTCCACCCCAGCTCATCAACGTCTATTTTTAAAATGTTCCAAAACGCACGTCCCCTTCCTCGTCGACACAGGGGCGGCGCTTTCTATTTTCCCCAACAATATTCTCCGGCGACAGGCGCGTTGTTACCGGCAACTCCTCTACGCCGCCAACGGTACCACCATCCCCTCGTACGGGACGTACCGCTCGTCAATTCATATGAGCGGACTCGCGTACGAGTGGGAATTCACCGTGGCGGACGTAGAGAAAGCTATCCTGGGGGCCGACTTCCTCGCACATTTCGGCCTCCAGGTGGACGTCCGTAACGCGCGCCTGCTCGACCCCTCCACCAAAAAACCCATCCCCGGATTCATCAATGCGGTGGATCAGCCCCCATCCCACTTTAGCGAACTCCTCACCAACTACATACCCCAGCGCCGCCCCTCAGCTCACATTTCACAAACCCAACATCATATTGAAACCTCTGGCCCCCCAATATCCGCGAAAGCCCGACGCCTCCACCCCCTTCAACTCACACAGGCCCGCAAACATTTCGACCTCCTCATCAAGGACGGCATTATCCGCCCCTCCAAATCCCCGTGGGCTTCTCCACTACACATTGTGCAGAAGCCTAACGGGGATATTCGCCCATGCGGCGACTACCGCCGCCTCAATGCCCGTACAACCCCAGACCTGTACAACGTCCCACATCTCCGTGATTTCTCTTCCCACCTCCACAACACAACAATTTTCTCCACACTCGACATCTCCCGTGCCTTCCATCACATTAACATCTACCCCCCGGACGTCCCTAAGACAGCTATCATAACCCCGTTCGGCTTGTTCGAATACGTCAAAATGGGTTTCGGCCTCCGTAACGCTGCCCAAACATGGCAGCGTTACATGGACAACATCCTACGAGGCCTACCCTTCGTCTTCTGTTTTTTGGACGACGTACTGATCGCTTCCCGGGACCCAAAGGAACACCTCGCCCATCTGAAACAAGTCCTTGACATCTTTGCCGCCGAGGGCCTCACGATCAACGCTTCGAAATGTGTCCTCGCCCAACCCTCCGTCCGCTGCCTCGGCCACCAGGTTTCATCCGAAGGGATAAAACCCCTACCAGATAAAGTCCACACCCTCACAGATTTCCCCCAACCCAACACTGTCGCAGAACTCCGCCGTTTCCTGGGCATGTTAAACTTTTACCGTAGACACATCAAACACGCAGCACAACACCAACAACCACTCATTCACGCTATACCACAACCGGCAAAGAAACACGATAAACGCCCCATTTCCTGGACCCCCGCCCTCACAACAGCCTTTAAACAATGCAAACAGGACCTAGTAGACGCCGCTCTATTGGCCCATCCCGATCCCCATGCCCCCCTCTCCATCACCACAGATGCGTCCGACTGGGCCATCGGGGCAGTACTCCAACAACACACCGGCGCCACCCCCCAACCTCTCGGTTTTTTTTCAAAAACTCTGTCCCCCACACAAAAAAATTATTCCACCTTTGACAGAGAACTCCTCGCCATCCACGAAGCCATCAAACACTTCCGTGACTTCGTGGAGGGCAGGCAGTTCTCTGTCATCACCGACCATAAGCCCCTCACACACGCCCTCCTCCAAAACCGGAAATCCGCCTCCCCCCGTCGCCTCCGGCAACTCGAATTTATCGGACAATTTACGTCCGATATTCGTTATTTGCCGGGGGCCGACAACTGCGTCGCCGACGCCCTCTCCCGCCCCACCCCTGCGCCGGTGTCGGAATTACTGCCCTTCCCGTCCCCACAAACCCTCAAAAACCACCAGACTCCTCACTCCGATCCCGCACTTTCCCACCTCATCTCCGCCTCAAAATTGGAGCAACTGCCCCCCCTGGATCTCTGGTGCGACGTATCGGCCGACACACCGCGCCCGTACGTCCCACCGGAACTAAGGAGGCAGTTGTTCCTCCATTACCATTCACTCCATCATCCCGGCATTCGGGCGAGCCGGGACCTCATCAAAACGCGGTACTTCTGGCCCCACATGAACACAGATATACGTACCTGGGTTCTGGGGTGCCAGAGGTGCCAGCAATTCAAGGTCTCGGCTCACCCGCATGTACCTCCCCAACCTATCCCCGATTCTCTCCCGTGGGAACACGTCCACCTGGATCTGGTCGGCCCCCTTCCCCCCTCCGAGGGGAAGAGGTATTGCCTCACCATGATCGACCGTGCGACTAATTGGGTAGAGTGTATACCACTCGCCCACATTACCGCGGACGCCGTCGCCGCGGCCTTCCTTAATCAATGGATCAGCCGCTACGGCTGTCCGCGGACACTCACGGTCGATCAGGGGAGGCAATTCGAATCAGCCCACTTTGCCGACCTGCTCCGTTCCCTCGGGATTCAGAAAATCCGTACCACTCCTTATCACCCTCAATCAAACGGGAAAATAGAGCGGTGGCACTCGGTCCTGAAGCAAGCCATCTCCACATCAGCCACTTCCCCTTCATGGACCAAAACCCTCCCCTATGTTTTACTTAGCCTCCGCACCTCCGCCCGTCCTTCAGACAACACAAGTCCCGCTCAACACGCTTTTAAAGACCCCATTCGTTTGCCGGCCGACATTTTCCCTCCACACAACACCCCGTCCATTAAAAGGGAACCGTTACACACCTCAACACCGACAAACGACACAACTTACCCCAAACGCTTTTACACTTCCACACATATGTACTTAAAGGAGCCCGGCATGCATAAAACCTTTCAGCCCCTTTATGCCGGGCCCTTTCAAGTCATCCGCACAACACCGACCACCGCGACCCTATTAATGGACGGGAAACCCCACACCGTCCCTTTCGCCCGCTGCAAGCCCGCCCCTGTTTTACCTCAACCAACTTCCACTATCAGTCTCCCGCCGTCTGTTTGCAATGCAACATCTCTTCCCGCCACAACAGTCTCCCCCGTCGCCGTTTCCGGATTTCGATTCGGATCCGGAAATGGCGGCGATACTCCGGGACGTGTACGTCCCGGACCCGCTCTCCCCCCTACCCCCTTCGCCCGGACCTACTGCATCGCTTCTATTTTTTCCGCAAAGGATCACCGGACTTCCTCCCCGGCCCCGGCGATGGAAGTACCCCCAGTGGCGCATACTGCGCGAATTTCGCACAGCGCAAGCCACCGGGGTACATCCCCCCTACATCCCGTCCGACCCCCTCATAGACCCTCTCCTCCACCAGTTACAACTCGCCCTCCTCATGCCTCCCCCACCACCCCCCACATTTCAACAACCACCGCCCCCCACATCTCAACAAACCCCGCCCCCCACATTTCAACAACCCCCGCCCCCCAAAATTCAAACCCCTCTTGCCCCTCCATTCTTCTCAATTTTCGACCCCCCAGTTTTAGAGTCAGCCCCGGGAATACCCCAACCCACCGAACCTCCAACACCCCCTCTTCCCCCGCCATCGCCGGGGATATCCATAATAGCCTCCGCCGGGATGAAAAGGTCCGGGCGCCGCAACAGACGACGGGAGCGTCCCTGCCCCCGCGTCCCGGCGGCCAAGTCCCCCGCCCCGCTATGAGAGATCACGGCGGGGCCTCGAGATTTCGGGGCAGTGCTTGTGTTTCATTATCCCACAGACACTGTGCCGAACCTCGAGGCCCCGACGTGGCCACCTCGTCGCAGCGGGCGTCACCCCCATTCCCCCCACACACAAAAAACTTCACAACACACAACACACAACACACAACACACGACGCACGACACACAACATGCAACACACAACATATACCCAGGAAACGGCGAAATTCGCAACCCCGCCCAATTTTGTCTCCCCTGAAACCGTGCCCGAAAATTGTACATACCTGTAAATACCTGTAAATACTTCTGTACATATCTAACCACTCCTCTTATCATCATCATCACTCAGCGCCCCTGTAAATATTGTCACCTCATCAAATTTTTCATCACACCTTGTACATATGTTCCCCATCATCAAATTTCGTCTACTTACATCTACTTATACCTTACATCTACTTATGTCTTACACCTACTTACATCTACTTCCGTCTACTTACATCTCCTTAGCTACTTAAGTCTCCTTATGCCTACTTTTGTCTACTTAGCCCTACTTATGTCTACTTATATCAACTTATGCCTACTTATTCTACTAATTGTATGTCACCCTAGCTTTAAGACACCTCCAGTCACTCTTCTGCCTTCAGCACTACCATTGTTTGTTTCAGCCTTCAGCTCCTGTACCCTTGCGCCTTCAGCTCCCCTTTTTTGTTTCCGCAGCCCTCAGCCACTGTCAACTTGAGCCTTCAGCTACCTCAATCATTGGTTCGAACTGGGGGGACCTCTGTCGTGAGTCCCTCCCGGGAACACTCCACTACAACCTTAAAGCTCTCACCAATATTCCGATGTAGAAATTACCTTCCGTCAATAAACATCTGAGTGGGGAGACAGGCGACAGAATCCGGGGGACACAACCTGGTGCCCCACTACCAGCTCCCAGCAGGGAGCTGGAGGGAGAGGACTTCAAGTCCTATATAATCCCGGATCCTGGAGCTTTAGCTTCATTCGACACTTCCTCTAACCAGCTCTCTCTTCTCTCTCTACCTTCCTCCTCCCAGATGCCTGGTGGTATCCGCCGCTCTGGGAATTCACCTCCTACCTTCTCCTCTTGTCTACATCGGTGGATATCCGCCGCCTAGACAAGCACCTTCCTTCCTTCACCCACATCGGTGGATTACCGCCGCCTGGGTGAAATTTCCTTCCTCTCGCCTACATCGGTGGATTACCGCCGCCTAGGCGAGATTCCTTCCTTCACTCACATCGGTGGATTACCGCCGCCTGGGTGAATTTCCTTCCTCTCACCTACATCGGTGGATTACCGCCGCCTAGGTGAAATTCCCTCGCTCTCATCTATTCACTCCTTCACGCCACCGTGATGATAAATTTAAATTCATCACAATGATTAATAATTATTAATTTTGATTAAGAATTATGGTGATTATTAATGCCGATTAATAATACGCATGATTAATAATGATTAAGGCTCATTAACGCTAATTAATACCTAACTATTAATGATAATAATAAAGATTAATGATAATCATTATAATTAAATGCTAATTAATTATAATAACCGCAATAATGATAAATGATTCTGATTAATGATAATGACTTCTATTTAATGATTTCTGATAAAATTATAATTTTAATGATTTCTGATGAAATTATAATTTTAATGATTTCTGATGAAATTATAATTATTAATGATTTCTGATGAAATAATAATTTTCAATGATTTCTCATGAAATTAAAATATTCCTGGCGAAATTACAAGTATTAATGATTTCTGTGTCACATCTTGGCAGGCGCTTTCTGATTATAATATGAGAAATCCAGCTCCACGTTCAAGCCACACGGTGCTTATTTGTGCTCACGAATGTTCGAGTAGCAACGAGCGCTCTCCAAACAACGAAAGAACACTAACGGGCGGCGGCTCATCTCAAGTTCTTGCCTCTCGGAAACAGCCTGTTTTTCGGAAGTTGAGAGGATCAACATGAGGGTAAATGTTTTTCAAGCGTTCACCCCAAGTCTTTCTCTCTCCAAGCGTTCGTAAACTTTTTGAGCTTCTCAAACAACCTTCCGAAAGGTGGAGGTGCTCCATTGCTAGAATGCTCTACTTAAAGAGAGTTCAAGTAATTAGAGATCCTGTGAGTCGGGCTTAAGAGGTTACTGAATTGGTTACGTTGCGAGGTTCATAACGTTATATCGCTGGAAATAGCTGGAAATCATAATTTGCACATACAATAAAACAAAACGAAACAAAAAAATATGATGCACTAATGAAACTCTATTATAGCAAATCTGGTAATTACATGCTCCGGTATAAAGCGTAAATGACTGGCTATAGTTTTGAGCGTGAATACCAACTTTTTGATGCTCCACATTCGTACAATTTTTTGAAACATTCAACAGCTGATCCATGTTCCAGATATTGGTGTATTTACATATAAATATATATGTGTACATATTTGTACATTAAACAGTTGAAGCAAGTAGTAAACGTCATCTTATTACTGTGATGTGCATTTCGCATGATTCATGTGGGAAGTGAAGGAAAAAACACGATAAGGAATATAGGCTCTTGCGAAACAACCATATCCTATCAAATGCGGGATTAGGGTTCACTAATTACCAATTATTCTCAATGTAACACATACCGTTTGGGGGATACGGTGACTTACATATGACAGTAGCCAATCCCCCAGTATAACATACATCAAGAACTGTCATGGCAGCCAATCCTAGTAAAATTTTGTTTGTTTTGGGCACCGACGTGCTGTTCTAGGCTCGTACGATTTCATACGAAGATATATTTGTAAATAAGTTGATGCAGAGTTGAGAAACACACATTTTTCTCATACCAACTTCCCCAAGACCTAACATACCTACTAGGCTTGGGAAGTACCTAGCTGGTTTCAACCACTGGAATATACAGTGAAACCTCCAATCAGCGGACCACCACGGGACCGAAAAATTTGTCCGTTAATTAGAGGTGGCCCTTAATGGGAACAAAGGGAAGAAAAAGAAAGCAAATCAAACAGTTATGACGAAGGCGAAAATTTTCGAACCAACCACTTCATGCCTTAAAATCAGTATGGCCTACAGTGCTGGCAATTTGAAAAGCCTTTTCTCTAATAAGAGGATCCAAAATTGGCATATTTTTGGACAGAAAGCAGCAAAACCATTCGTAACAAAGTTCGCCTGCCCAGTGTCTGTGTTGTTAGAAATCCGTTTACGTGTTCTCACCTGTCGGAACCAGAAAAAGTGTCCGTGTCCGCTAATTAAGACAGTCCCTCAATTAGAGGTTATTAATAGCTCGATTCTTATGGGGCTCGGTCCGGACTAAAATTGTTGTCCCTTACTTAGAGATGCCCCTTAATTAAAGGTGTCCGCTAATGGAAATTTCCATTATTTATTGAATTATCTAATATTATCCGTCCCACAGTTTATTGCTTCTAGCATGCAAACATTGCTGGGCTACCGTTGAAGAGCCCTTTTAACATGTCGGAGGTATTAGCAAAATCAATTTAGGTACTGAACTCAAAGTTGACCAGTAAACCGCCAAATTTCTCATTAAAGAACATCAAGGAAGGAGTCGTCGGGGGTATTGAACTTTAATCGCCATCAATTGTGAGGGAGGAAAAAGGGCTAGCGACATTCTGGAAACGGGTGCTCGTTTGCAAGGAACATTGCCGGATTCAATGACCGGACCTTTTCTTCACCTTTGAAGCTGAGGGCACCCTCGTTTTTAGAGGCAATTTATACCTTCGACACTGGAGGCAGCTGAAGAGGAATTGCCGAACGTTAACAACTCAATTGGAACACATTTACAATCACTTGGGGAAAAGTGCTTGTTAATTAAGGAAGTTTTAACGGCATTCTCCTTCAGAAATTACATTATGAACAGTAATCGTGCTCGGGGAGAGAGGAAATACAGTAGGTACATTTTTTGGCAAGTCAGAAGGTGTAAGTTTGACACTTGAATGTCATCAAATTCAACAAAATTTACGGGACTTTCCTTAGTTACCATGAACTAAAATTCATGAAATTTGGTTTACATGTCCAATTTGGGGTCTAGTTGGTCGAAATATCGAAATTTCTAAGCGGTGAAAATTAGGTGTTGACACTTTCAAAAAATCAGTCATGCAGCATGACTTAATGAGCGAATTTTCAAAGAAATATTCGAATTAATGGCTATGGTTTTGAATAAAGGAAAACTTCGGTCTAAAATTTGGTTTTCTATGTATATTCTCTTCGTATTTATTTTAATTTGTACGTTTTGTCCATCCTGATTCTACCGTTTGTTTATTACGTAATTGTACTAAGTGCTTATTTATTTGATCGCTGTGGGTAAATTCAAGGAGTTGTACTAATCGTTTGCCTCCCCCTTTTTTGCTTCGAACTCTCGTCTTCAATTAATACTTCTCACATTTTTCAATCTGACCACTCTAAGGGGGTGGGGGTAAGAGTTTAAAGATTATCCTAGTTTTGGGTAATTTTTGCGCACTTTAAATGCTCTAATTTAAGAACGGATTTAGATATCTAAAATCCGATTTCACTATCGTGTTCAGCGTGCAAAAACCTTTAAAATGAGGGGTCACTTGTTAGAAAATAACATTTTGGGGATTTTTGGGTAATTTTTGCGCACTTTAAATGCTCTAATTTGAGAACGGATCAAGATATCTAAAATCCGATTCCACCATCGTGTTCAGCGTGCAAAAACCTTTAAAATGAGGGGTCACTTGTTGGAAAATAACATTTTGGGGATTTTTGGGTAATTTTTGCGCACTTTAAATGCTCTAATTTGAGAACGGATCAAGATATCTAAAATCCGATTCCACCATCGTGTTCAGCGTGCAAAAACCTTTAAAATGAGGGGTCACTTGTTAGAAAATAACATTTTGGGGATTTTTAGGTAATTTTTGCGCACTTTAAATGCTCTAATTTGAGAACGGATCAAGATATCTAAAATCCGATTCCACCATCGTGTTCAGCGTGCAAAAACCTTTAAAATGAGGGGTCACTTGTTGGAAAATAACATTTTGGGGATTTTTGGGTAATTTTTGCGCACTTTAAATGCGCCAAAACCCTCCTTAGAGTAGGCCAATTTCGCCCATCTTCGAACTTAGCCTTTCGATTGCCAAGATAGATTTTTTGTGCAAATGTGAGCTGTTTATCTCAATTCTATCGAGAGTTATCGTCTGGAGTGACACATATATAAATAAATATATATATAAATATATATATATATATATACATATAAAAAAGTGTTAAATTTCAGGAATCGTTTTAGAATGGTCTGAAACGGATTTCTATGAAGAAAATTTCCAAAAATTTATATTATTTAAATTTCGAAGCCATTGCAATAGCTTCATTTTCTTTGAAAATTCGCTAAAAGCCCGAAAAGCTCGAAAAATTTCAGTAGAAGGGCAGTAGGGAGGAACAGTGGGGTGTGGAACATGAAGACATGAGGATGGGACTTGAGGATTTTTTGAGACCACCCGCGGCACTCAAGTCCAGCCGTTTGTTCATGAGTGTGAATCATACAGTACACATAAAGAATCCAACTCAAGACATTATCATTCACAGGGAACAGCTGATTATAATCACGCATGGCTGTATTCAATCGAGTTGTTTATTCTGCAATATTATTTCATTTGATGAAAGCTGGTTATTTTTTGTTTTGTTGATAGCTTTATTTTTTTATCCAGGTATATTTCTGTTGATAGGTAAAAATTTTTTGTTCACGGCCAAACGAATCATCCAAAATATGTGACAATCTGGGAATACGTTGACGGTCCCACTAAGGTTCAAGCAACCATCAGAATTTCAAAAACGACCGAGTGGGAGGTTCGTTTAGGGGCCGAAATGGCGCGTTACAGGAGACAACTGCCAATCTTGAGACATTTCGGCTCTGTTGGTATTTGTGTGCGTGGGTGTGTGCGTGTGAGAGTAGGTAGGTATTCCCCGACTTACACTAATAAGAATTCAACGATCTACAAAGACGAGGAAAACCAATACACAAAAAATAATAAACCGTTGCGTAATAATTTGCTGTGTTTTCAATAAACAAACATACAAATACGCATACACACAGTGTGACTAGTGTTACAGTCTCTAACGTTCGGCAAAAATTCCATAAATATAGACTGTAACATAAGTTTACCAATACCCTCTTTACGAGAATTGACATCATTCTCAAATCACTACGGTTGTGTACGCGTTCCTCCACACAGAATCGAAATAGCCTCTTAATGGCCACTATGTCTTCCAAGGGAAAACTATTTCAACAAGTTTGTAAACAGATGCACGATACACAAACGCCTAGTGATAATCTGGCGCTCCAAGCCTGTTGTTTCGGTTTGAGAATCCTCTCGCAACAAAAACATTTATCGCGCACATTATCAGCACACGCACTATCTCTTTTCCTCTGACGAAAGTTTATCAAATAAACAAAACTACGGCGGGACGCGAAATATAGCGGATCTGTGTGCGAAGAATAGAAAATAGGTTTCGGAGCAAAAAAAATGGATTGTTCATTAAAATGAGGATTTCTGAAAGCAAAATAATATCTTGGAGTCGGAATAAAATACAGCCATGCCGAATGGCCGAATGTAGAAACGTATCAAATCATATAATCACGAAACATGTAAAAGTTCATCATACATTCCTTTCACTACGAAATTCCCAATTTATTTATTTATTTATTTATTTATTTTTTAAATTGTTCTAGGAGAATTTTTTGAGACCACCCGGAGCATTGTCCAGCCGTTCGTTCACAGTATGGCCCTGAAGTTGCACCGAAACTGCTTCGTTGCTTCGACAACGTGATCGTGAATGAAACGGCGTACATCCAGCCCAGACATCAATACCAGGGAACAGTGTATAATCATTAATCACCCACTGTTGTATGAAATCGAGTTGGTCGTTTTGTGACATTATTTCATCTGAAGAATGATGGTTATTTAGGATTATGTTGAAAGATACTTTTGTAACTTCAACGAGCGTTAATGCTTCATGACTAGCAACAAATGAAATTAATGACAGAATTATTGAATTCACCGCATATTTATTGTACTACTATTCGCTGCCCGGCTACAGGACGCGATTTAGGGCTCTCCTGAGGGGGACCTCTAGGGTAGGTATTGACCATAGAAAACAGCAATCAGCAATCTACGCAGAAGGCGCATCTATACAGGTGAAAATAAACCGTTGTGTAATAATTTGCAGCGTCTTTTCCGTTTTTACGGTAATTTTTATCCAGTTTTGAGCAATTTCTGTACAGGTACTACGATGCTAATTGTCGTGGTATCCTCCCAGAACCACTCCTTGTATTATCATTAAGATCTCGCAATAAACCATGGAACGAGGTGGCAGACGCAGGAGGCCCCAGGAACCTGGTGGGGATCCCCACCATCCTCCACCAGTATGGAGGATGGAGGGAGATAGCCCCAGGGGCTATAAAATCTCGACTCCTTCGCCTTCCATCTCATTCTACGCTCTCCTCTAGTCGCTGACTACTCTCTCACCTCACTCCTCATCACTCTCCTCAACCTAAAAGATCCTGGGCATGGTGGTTGCCTCCCAGCTATAACCAAACCAGGCAAACGCTTCCCAAAAGATCCTGGGCATGGTGGTAGACTCTGTGCTATAACCAAACCAGGCAACGCCTCCTAAAAGATCCTGGGTATGGTGGTAGACTTTGCACTATAACCAAACCAGGCACATACCCTAAAAAGATCCCGGGCATGGTGGTAGTCTCGCGCTATAACCAAATCGGGCATTACCTATCCTAACGCCTCCCGTAGTGAATGTGTGTCACCTATGCATTCACTACACTAATGGTTCCCTGGATACCTGAAAATCTGATACCAGATGCTGTGGGTAGTTGGGAACTGGTGGAATTTACAGCAACTGACAAAATCAGCTTTAATTATGTACATGTATACTTAGGTTGTTTCAAACTGGAATGATATTTTTGGCTGGTTCCCACAGTACCGTGACGTACTTTTCAAAATGTCCGACGACAAACGAATCGTCCCGTAAATCAATCGGCGGATTTTAACAACACTGTAACGCCCAACGTAGAAAAATCGAACAACCAATTGGAGTGAAATACCCTCTGGGGATCACATTTCACCGAATTTTGAAAAGGCTCGGAAAAACCAAAATTACAATCCACCTGAGGGGTTATCATTTTGTCGTGATGTTTGAGGATATGGAATTATACGGTTTCACGAAGGCGAATTTCCCGCGAGCGTTTCGGGATTTCCGGTACCCACTTTGTCAGGGGATTGACGAGGTGATCCCAAGGAAAGGGAGATCCCCGTCTCAACCTAATTGTTTATAAATTGCTTCAGGGGCCCGAGGGAGCTTTGTTCGCCGGCTGCCTTTTGAGGGTAAAGGACCACGGTGAGCTGAAGCTCCAGCTGAATCCTCCTTTTCAATTCACCCTTCAGAGACCCCGACTCCATTCCTCGCCTTGTCACCGGGTGTCGGATGGGGGAAAATGGTTTAGACTGAAGAGGGATGGAGACGGTCCAATTGGTTAACTGAAAGTGATGCTAATTTTCGTCCGTCAACTTGGTAATAAAGGCTGAATTATTGTTCGACAGACGACAGTGCAGAAATTGATTGCAGCTATGGTGTAGTTACTGCCGTTTACACAAAACCCGGACATCCGAGGAAGCACATGACCCAAAAACAGGACAAATAACAACCGAGGACAAAGGAAGCCCAAGGACAACGATTGACCTTCCAAACAGACATAAAATTATGCACATCTTATCAATCATATCAATGTCAGAGGTATCAATCGTCACAAAAAAAGTCTGCCAATTTGAGTAGGCAGTACAGCTTCTTCACTTGAACCACATGAACGTACAGAATAGTTGGGTAGGTTCATTTCTGATACGGGACCACCTGCGATCCAACCCGCATGTACCCACAAAATTTCAGATTTTGTCGCGTAGTTAGAAGCATTACAAGGAAACTGTCAACATTTCATGCTCGCGCATGCGCAGACAGTACAATTCCAATGAAATTTATAAGAAATTATCGAAATATTATTCCTGATCGAGCCTCCAAGTTTGAACTCATTTCAACGATATTAAGGTAGTTATTGGAGATTCAAGTATTTTACGTTTGCGCATGCGCAGATGAAAGTTACAGTATTTTTCACTGATTTTGGTAAGGGACCATTTATGATCCAACCCGCAACTACCCTCCAAATTTCAGCCCATTTTAACCACTGTTTCGGGTGTTACAAGGAACTGACCACAGACAGACACAAACGGACAGACAGACAGGGTACCAAAAATGTTCCTTGAAGTCTGAAACGTAAAATGCGAGTGGAAATTTTCATTTTGGAGGACAAACATTTGCTTCCGAAATGTGGAAGCCTTGGATTTGTGATTGAGTAGAAAAAAAATATACGTCCTCCAAAATTAAAATTTCCACTACCATTTTGCGTTCCAGACATCGAGGAACATTTCTGGTTTTGGACGTCTGTCTGTCTGTGGTAATTCCTTGTAACCCGAAATAATGGTCAAAATGGGCTGAATGGGTAGGTGTGGGTTGGGTCACAGATGCTCTCGTACCAAAATCATCGAAAAAGTAGGTACTCTAACTTTCGTCTGCGCATCCACAAACGTGAAATACTTGAAACGCCCATAACTACCTCAAGTATCGCTGAAATGAGTTCAAACTTGGAGGGTCGATCGGGAATAATACTTTGACAATTAAATACGAATTTCATTGGAAGCGCAGTGTTATTTTCGTCTGCGCATGCGCGAACATGAAATGCTGACCATTTCCTTGTTACGACGTTAACTACGCGAAAAATAGTGGTAGAGAGCTGAAACTCTGAGGGTACACGCGGGTTGGATCGCAGATAGTCCCTTATCAAAATCATTGAAATCGTACCGCAACTTTCGTCTGCGCATGCGCAAACGTGGAACACTTGAAACTCCCATAACTACCTTAGATATCGTTGAAATGAGTTCAAACTCGGACGGTCAATCAGGAATAGTACTTTGATAGTTCCGCATGAATTTCATTGGAATCGTACTGAAATTTTCGTCTACGCATGCGCGAACATGAAACGTTGAAAAAATTTTGATATGTTTGATCCTATTACGCATGCTAGGTAATTTACTGCTACTCTATTTATTGCTATTCAATCATTTTGAACTGAATCATTACCAAATGAGTCTACAGGTCCATGTTACAATAAGTGAGGAAGCTATTATACTGCCTATCCAACTTGGCAGACGTTTTGGTTTATTATTCTGTGAATAATACACCTATGTATTCGCTCAGCAAAAAATTTTTATAAAACCCCCTCAAAATTTTTTCTTTTCCGTTTCAAGGTGCGTAGATTCCAAAAATGCAATGTCCGTCCGCCGTCCGCCGTACGCCGTCCGCCGTATCACGTGTACAGGCTTCATTTTCGGTCTAAAAAAATCGTTCTTTCGCACACATGCTCCATTTGGGCTCTAGTTGTGTCCCGAAACTTTTCAGCCCGATCGGAATATACCCAGGGGTGTTATGAGTGAAAATGTGTGTAAAAATAGGTACTTTTTGCGTTTTAGCAACATGTTGGTAACATGAGCTTTTAAGGTATCGTTTTTCATGTTTTTGGGGACGAGATGACCGAATATGAACTCGATTTTGACCAAAGAATAGAAAATTGAGGTTCTACCAGATGTTCAGCTCCCGAAATTGATTTTTTATGAGTCAAAAACCTGGGAAATCGTCTGAAATCACCATCAATTTGTAGAATAACACTGGAAAAAGTGTCAACAGGTGGATCAAGACGATAAAATGGTACTATCAATGATCAGAAAAAATTTATTTAAAAAAAAAAAAAAAAAAAGCGTAGGTACCTTATTCGTGTTTTGGGGGCCAAAATTGGTGGAAACCACCAGAGATAGCTATTTCAATTATTTTATATGAAAGAAACAATAAATAAACAGCCAAAATTTCTGTAGGTATGTCCAGTAGAATAATAAACCCCTGTGACAAGGACTTTGCAGCGTTTTTCCTTGCACAAATGCAAAGCTTCTCTACATTCGGTAGGGAGGATGCAATATACTTCAAGTTCATCAAAATTATACAGTATATATTTAAAAAAAATTTTTGAAGGGAACGTCTTGAACTGAAGATTTTGAACTTAAATTTTGAGGCCAAAGATATTTACATTTGTGGAGAAACCAACAGAAAATGATGGATAATTTGAGAAGGTACCTACGCTAACAACTTTATAAAATCGCTCATATCGCCATGCTGCATGACTAGAACTTTCTACCTTTTCTAGTAAGAAGGGGTTTTTCTAGTCATGACTCACGTTGACTGTTTAAAGATACAAATCCAACCAGTAAGCAGGTATACTGCTACTCTATTTATTGCTATTCAATCATTTTGAACTGAATCATTACCAAATGATTCTACATTCTACAGGATCGGGGAACTCCACTTTTAGGATTTTTGTAGAGGAACCGCCCGTACAAATGAACAAAACAAAATGATCGACCGACGGACGATAACTTGACCCATTCATCTTTTTCAAAGTCCGAAACAAGTCGTCGAAAGCTGAACACGCGGAACCTTTGGGTTTATTTCTCTTCATAAATGCAGAAATGATTCACTCGGAAACGAGCTCTGAAGGGAAATGAGAAAACGAGCGGCCGTTTCAATAATAACTCGCCGAAATATTGAGCTCTCCAAACCCGTCGAGTAATAACGTCCGAGTTTATTTTTGAACGTGAAAAGTTTCAGACAATGACGAGGGTTTGGCGTATTCTCATCACATCGCTCTTAGAATTTCTGCTTGTAGTTGAAAAGTTCCGAGTTGGAAAATGATTTTGAATAATGTTGCTGTAGGGAGCTCATTGGATTACGAGCGTCCTTTGAGAAAAACGTCGAACGAGGTTTACTGCTCGTTTCTTTGATGAACAGTCTGATCCGTCAAGGGTATTTTTCATCACTAACACCTTGGAATAAACAGGACTGGATTGGTGTATTCTTTTAGCGATTTTTTTGGAAAAATCACGCTATTACAATGAGCCCAATATTTTTAGGTATTTAGGCAGGTTCCAACCACCGGAACTGGTCGGTTCCAACTAGTTTCTGCGTCGGAACCAAGCGGTGGCAGAGTTTTACAATTATTTTCGCGGTGGGTACACGTAGAGCTAACAGGTTGGAACAGGCAACTCCAGCCTACGAAGAGAAGGGAGTGGGGGAAAATATGATTTTTAGCAATTTTCTGTTCGAGGGAGATTGAAATGCACACAACCCGCTACGTTTGACGGTCAATGTAGGGACGCTGCAGGCAGCGACTTCTGACGGCTTAGATCCCTAAATTTCAAGCCAAAATACCCAAAACTGTAAATCTGTGGCAATTCACTGTGCCACTCCCGGCGCCTGCTTGTCACCAAAAGCTATAAAACAAATTCTGATTGTACACAGATTCAAACATCAAATTGCTCAAATTTGGGCCATAAAAGCCAAAAATATCTGTTTTCTGACTTTGCTTCGACTTTGAAGGCGGAAAAACTTGATTTAACTTGATGGAAATTCGTTCATCCATTCATCTCCAAGAACCGATATAGTTCATTCGACCGCCGTCTTCCTCTCATACTCGTATAATATTTATACCACTGGGATCCAATCGTCAAGGAAGAGCGAAAAATCGGTTGAATTTTGCATTTCACGACGCCTTGGTGTATCCATCGGGGCGCCAATACTTAATACAGGGAAAATCAACGACCCAACAGCAGCTGTCCTTTTTCTGGCGCCACTGAGAACGCCGAGGCCGCTTCACCGACCATAACAAGGAGGGAACGGGACATCGTCGCAAGAAAATCTGTACAACTATATTATGTTCTGACGGTCCAACTAGTACAGCCTTAGAAATCAAGACGTACGATCCAGAATTAGCAGTTTTCAGCATTTTAAGGCGCCAATGCACCACTCCGTGGTGCCACCGTGACGCCAAACACTGCATCAAATTATGATTGTGCCACGAGCCCCAAAATCAGCAGTTTCCCGCCATTTTTTACCGAATTTACACGCGTGTGCGCGCGTGCGGAAAAGAAATATTTGCTTATCCGTTCACCCCCCGAGAACCGAACAATATAATTCATTCGATCGTCGCCTTCCCAACAGCGATAGGCGACGCCGTACCGAGTCTTCCCTAATATATCACTTCGGATCCCACTGTCGAGGAAGAGCCTAACTTACTCGATATAACTTTCTCAAATATCCTCTTGCGACTTTTCCCTCCCACCACTGTTTCCCACTTTGCGAAACTCCGACCGTCTTCGCTTCCAGATCATCACACTTCTTCCCATTCCACTTTTCGATTTCTGTTGTTTTCCTGTAGTTCCAGCGTGATGTAATACCAGAGCTAACAACGCTGGAGTGTGATCCCAGAGACTCTCAGTGGACTAGCTGGGACCTACAACCAGCTTTCAGTCCAGAACCTCACAATGTTTCTTCCCAATGACTATGTATGATTTAGTACATAGACACCAGAAAAGGATCGGAGGGATGCTAGAATACTAATCAGCTTCCTGAACTGCACAAATTTTACCACTTCCTCATTCCAAATTTTGTCAAAATGTTTGCACTGCCGCCCAAAGCAAGAAATCCGCAGAACAAGGAAATCTAGTTATGAGAAAAACGCAGGTGAAACTTATAAGCTGTAATAAAATGGGCATTCTTCAATATTTTCCAATTTTTTTTTGAAATTGATCGAAATTTAGTTTCTACATCTGTAGCAGCAAGGCGAATCAATTTTGGAAGAATAAACATGAATTTATGTAAGCAACTGTTTTTCTCCGTTGTCGAAGATGAGGATAATTTTGCTTAAAAAAACGGTATTCGGTCTGCTACTGTTTTTCTCCGTTGTACGCTCATACTACGGCCTACGGTTCTTTCCCACGGTAGTTGCTGGAGTTTTTTCACCCCTTTCCCAAACAGAAGCACAGTACATTTATTTCAGTACATTTATTGTAAGCCACCTCTACGGTCAATCGCTCGAAGCTTTTGACGCTCATCACAAAATTGAAAAACGGTATCGCCTGACGAATTCAGACAACTATGAGAGAGATACAACAAAGAAAAAAACGCTGCAAAGTCCTTGTCACATGGGTTTATTATTCTATTGGAGTTCTAGAGATTTTTGTTGGCTGTGAAATGTATTTTTTCTTTCATGTGGAATGATTGAATTAGCTATTTCTGATGATTTCCACCAATTTTGGCCCCCAAAACATGAAATAGGTACGCTTTTTTTTTTTTTTTAAGATCATCTTTGATCATTGGTAGTGGCATTTAATGGTCTTGATTCACCTGTTTACACTTTTTCCAATGTTATTGTACACATTGATGGTGATTTCAGACAGTTTTCCAGGTTTTTGACTCATAAAAAACCAATTTTGGGAGCTGAACCTTTGGTAAAACCTCAATTTCCGCGTCTTTGGTCAAAATCGACTTCATATTCGGTCTTCTCGTCCTCAAAAACATGGAAAAAGATACGGCGTACGGCGGACGGACATTGCATTTTTGGAATCTACGCACCTTGAAACGGAAAAGAAAAAATTTTGAGGGGGTGTTATAAAAATTTTTTGCTGAGCGAATACATAGGTGTATTATTCGCAGAATAATAAACCAACAGTAGGGGAAAGTCGGGAGGGTCGGGACAGGGGAGGGTCGGGACAGTTCAAGTATACAAGCTATGAAGCATTTTTGATCCACCATTTTTGGTTATCTAGAAAAGTTGTATTCAGATAAGAAGTTACATCGTGTTTCCCGCCTTCTAGCCGCTCCTATCTGTGATCACGGGCCATTTTGAGATTTTGACTAACCTCCGCATGTTTTTTTGTCAACTTTATGAGTGTTTGGAGAAGTTCCAGTGGTGTTTTTTCCCCCAACATCGAGTCGATCAACAACAACAATATCCTAGTAAGTAACTCCAGTATGATTTCCGCCATAAAACTACCTAAGTGGAGAGAAAACAAACTTTCTTGTTTTTTGTTTATTTTCGGGAGGCTTGGGACACTGAGGTGAGGGAGGGTTGGGACATGTCCTGATACTCACACGTGACTGTCCCAACCCTCCCGCCTCTATTCAACAATAAAGTTTGATCAATGAATGTCAGTGTTTCAATTCTATTTAGAATCATTTCAATAATTTCATAGCATGCCTATTTGTATGGGACCACTTCATGGGCACCACCTCTCATTCATAGTTCGATATGAGTCACTTTTGATTCAAAATTTTATAAAAACTTGAACAATAGATTTTCTGTAATCTGATGGATTTCATTCCTATTTGTTTCAGAGGTGCCCACAAGATACAAAAGAAAGTCCAACAGGGAGGATTACGACCCTGACAAGATGGTTAAGGCTGCGGAAGAATTAAAGCAGGTGCTTCCTGAGGGTGGCCAAGGTCTGCAAAAGATGGGTAGACATTATGGGGTCCCCAATAGCTAATTTAAGTTGAAGTTCCTATTTCTTCTCATAATAGTTCATTTGAAAGTAATATTGTTCAAGTTTAATAAAAATATACTGATGGTTTACTGAATTTATGCTTTTTTATTGGCTGTCCCAAGCCTCCCTCACTCTTGTCCCGAGCCTCCCGCATATGGGGAGGGTTGGGACAAAAAAAGTTGCTCTAGTTTTGTATTATTATTGGGTACTAGGAATGGTTTTAAAATTTCGGAAAAAATCAAGGAGGTAGGTAAGATGTACAGCTTCATGTGGGAAAACCCGGAATTGCGATAAGTTCCAATGTGACTGCTAGGGAAATGACAAAGTGGAAAATGTCCCGACCCTCCCGACTTTCCCCTACTGTCTTGGTGACCATTAAATTAAGTTCACTGTTCCAGGTCTGGGACCTACTGTTTTTATTTGTTGGAAGAACTGCTACTGCGTTTCATCGTTGGAAAACCATCAAAGACTCGAAAAACCGTAGATGTTTTCCTTGAATAATAATTTTTTTAGGGAAATTATTCCAATTTTTACAATTAGATAACAAAATAGGTTTTCAAGATACGAATCCAGCCATACCAAAATCTCTAAATAGGAAAAAATCTAGTCTCCGGCTTTTTTATTTTGGAGGGCAGTGTAGTGGCAAACGGAAGGATGAGTTCGAAGATGAGCAAGTTTCTGAAAACAGGGTCAAATATATAAGACTGCTAATCACCAAAATCGCCAAACGAGGTAGAGGATGTTGAATCGAGGTAGAAAATACTGCTTCGATAATCAGAAGAAGAAAATCTCAAAAAGTGGGTCAATTTTCAATGTGGCGGTTAGAAATCAGCTAAATTTCCTAAATTCACCAAAAGCGGAATAGAATGATGGTTTGAGACATGCAAATGTTTCAATGACCAAAACATTATTTCGCGCGTAAGTGCTATCTTCGATACAGAGCCCTCCAATGGGTCAAGAATTTTCACCGAATTTCCTACGTAAGTACCTACCGCTCACTTCAGCCGCTAATAAAAACGTATTTGACGTTCTTCAACCACAAACAATTGTGGGCATTTGAGTTGAAAAGAAGTGTGGAAACGACATCTTGAAAAAAGAAAGGGAGGAAATCGGACAAGGCTCTCAAGGAAGACGGTGGAGTAGGAGGGGAATCCAATCATAACAGGGAAGCAAAGCCTATTGACCGCAAGTCTCAGATAACAGTTCCAACGTTT
This sequence comes from Leptopterna dolabrata, assembly GCA_954871275.1. Classification (NCBI taxonomy): domain Eukaryota; kingdom Metazoa; phylum Arthropoda; class Insecta; order Hemiptera; family Miridae; genus Leptopterna; species Leptopterna dolabrata. Next base: position 7,364,206 of record OX940986.1, on the reverse strand, counting down.
ATTTCAGCTGTTTTGTCATTTCTATTCCCTTCGTAATAAGACAGATTCAACGAAGATAGTAATCAGAGAACTAAATCGATATGTCACCAGTAACTAGACACACGATACAATTCAACATAACCACTGACAATAATTCAAACGCTTAGGCACCTATTTTTACATTTTAGGTTACGGGGCCTCGTACAGTGGTCGGATGTGTGAAAAAAGCCCCAAAATGAAAGTTGTCAAATCCTTGTTCTGGGCATTGTATGTCCCTCTCAAATACCCACGGATGAGAGTTCTCGAACGATTTTACCCGTAAAAACGCTGCAAATCCCTGCACAACGGTTTATTATTTTGTACAGAATACCCTTCTTTTGCAGATCACAGCTCTCTGTGTAGATAACCCTCTATATAATATAATATGTACTAGTCTATAAATATTATGTAGATCGCAGACCCTCCGTAGGTTAGTACCTAACCCCGTACTCGTTACTAGGTACCTACCTAAATCACGAGTTAAATATTGCTAAAATAATTCTGTCGATGGCAAACAGTAACTAAAATGGCGAAAAGAAACGCAAATAAAGAATTTTTGAAGGAAAATTGTTGATGTGGAGTGAAATACATAGATACCCCTTCTGCGTAGATCACTGTTTTCGGTGGTCAGTACCTACCCTCTAGTACTTCTCGGTAGATGAACCGTTGTGTAATAATTTACCGTTATGCAATAATTTACCGTTGTGTAATAATTTGCCGTTGTGTAATAATTTACCTTTGTGTAATAATTTACCCATCAATAATACTTCAAAGTTTGTTCAAGTTTCACAGTACCTACCAATAAAATCCAGCCCCTTCTTGGAAGATGAACCGTTGTGTAATAATTTACCGTTCTGTAATAATTTACCGTTTTGTAATAATTTACCGTTGTGTAATAATTTGCTGTTGTGTAATAATTTACCGTTGTGTAATAATTTACCCATCAATAATACTTCAAAGTTTGTTCAAGTTTCACAAGTACCTACCAACAAAATCCAATAGTCCATCACTTATCAAATGAAATAATATCGCACAACAACCAACTCACTTCATACAGCCATCCTTGATTATAATCAGGTGCTCCCTAGTGATGATATCCGGGCCGGATTTATACCGTTTGATTCACGTTCGTGTTGACGAAGCTTTTTCGTGCACACGAACGGCTGGGCGTACAATGCTCCGGGTGGTCTCAGAAAATTGTTTAGCTCAAGACAAATTTAATATCGTAAAAAAAACCATACCCTTCTATCGAAAGTTTTCGAGCTACGGCGTTCTGAAAATGTCAACCCCTATTTTGAACCCCTTAGAGATGACTGACAGTAACTTCGAGCTTCGAGGACCAACTAGACCCCGAACGGAACCTATAACCCGAATTTCATCAATTTCGTTTCATGGTAACTAAGAAAAGTGGCCCGTAGAGAGTACGGCGGACAGACAGAAATATTTGTATTGAATTTTCGGATTCTAAGTACCTTGAAACGTAAACCATCAAATTTTGAGGGGGGGGTTCGAATTTTTTTTTCATGCTCGATTCCAATGGTTCATTATTGAAAATAATAAGCCAAAAATATTCAATGGCGAACAGAGGATGATGAAACCAAAGAACCATCATAGATTCATCAACGCATAATTTTTTGCTTTCGCGGAATTCGATCTTGTACCCTCTTGGTAACAGAAATTGGTGAATTCTAGGCAATGTTACTCGGTCTATTTAGGTATAAATAGCGGAATGTTTTTTTTTCTCATTTTTTTTTCATGGATCACCGAAAAAAGGATGGAAAAGAAAGACAATGAGAAATCTTCTTTAGTAATATTATTCGTGGACCACAAAAAAAGCTCCACCGAGCTCCATTTCGGGAACGTTATTACATACCTCAAAATACATGAACAGAAGAGTCAACAACGCCGGTGATGGGCATTCACGACAGAACCTGTTGGCTCCTGAATTTGTAATGACCTAGTTTTTAGGCGTTTTGTTTATACAGAAGCTCAAAGATCAAATAATGTAATCTCTCTAAACAATAATATTATGTGACACTGCTCAGGATTTTAGTTTTCCTTTTACACTTGACGAGACAGGTTCGTTCTTCGTGTTCTCCCTCGTGAATTAATAATGGAAAAATGTGTAATTTCTTACGACAAGTTGTGTGACATACTGTTCAGAAGCGAGTTACCCTACAGCAGGGATGAGAGAAATGTATCCCCACATAAAAGAAGTCCATGAAAAAGTGGCGAGGAAAACACAACTTCGCACCATATTTTCGCAGCAATCAATGTGAGGGAAATTATATGCATTATAAAAAAGGTACAGTGTACTGCGAAAAACCGGGTTTCTAGTTTTAAGTCTGCACCAATAAATGGATCAGTAAGTACTCTAAATAAAATTTTAGTTACTTGATTATAGCTGAAATGTTGAAAAACAGATTTTTTGTACTCTTGAAAAGCAATTTTTACAAGGTTTTTTGGGATTCACGGAGGAATTTGAGGATAAGAGTGCAAGATAGGTATTTTTCGTTGTCAAATTCATGTTCAGTACACCAAAAAACGTATGAGACAGTACGTGTGGTCTGTTGGATATAATGTGCAAACTTTAAAAAACAGTAATAACCAAACATCTAGAGCAGCGGTTCCCAACCTTTTTTCTCATTCGCACCCCCCAGCAACTCAGTTTCAGCCGGCGCACCCCCGACTTACGTAAATACCAAATAGATAGGTATAGTAAAGGCGCTGTGTCAGAAGTTGATTTATAACAGACTTGAACAAAACAAACAAAAAACAAAACAAAAAGTATACACACATTTTATTTTATAAGTATATATATAAAAGTATAAAATATAGTGTATAAGTATGCACACAGATTTAAAATAAAGTTTGTAGTAAAAACAATGCACATGAGCATCAAGGTAAAAGTAACACAGGTAGGTAGGTAGGTAACTAAAGAGATCGAAAGAGTAGGAGTTACATAATATGTAACTATAATAATATAATGTTTTAATATTGCAAAATTACATTATTGACAAGAAGACAGGAATGAGACTACATTAGACTAGCCCGTAAATTTATAAATGAATAAATAAACGAGTAATTTTGGGGCAAATTAATGAGATCCTTGAGGCTGTATCGTGGTACACATTTTTTTGAAATCTGGTTCAATTGTGGACAAGTATACCCTCAAATCTATGCTTCTCTTCCTCCCCTTCTCGGCGCGTCACTACATCCCTCGCACAAAAACGATGTAGGTCCTGTCTTTTCTCAACATCTACTTTCAAGATAAAAAATATTAAAAATGTGTGGGTACACCCCATTCACACTTGAGTAGATCAGTTCACAGTTGGTTGTGGTAGCGGCGGTGTGGCAAAAGAACGAAAAATATTAATCAAATTTTTTCCCAAAAATGTCCGCCATTACTCTATTTTTTTCACGCACCCCCAAAGGGGCTCCCGCGCACCCCCGGGGGGTGCGCGCACCCCAGGTTGGGAATCGCTGATCTAGAGCGAATAGAGAAAAACGGGTAACAGATACGGTTTCAGCACACCAAAAAACGTAATGGATCATAAGAGTAGCTGCCAGTTGGAACCTTTGGAGGTTTTTGCACAAAAACGGCTATTTCCGACCACTTTGTCGTGGCGCCACTCCTTGGCGCCGCAGTGGCACCTAGACCGTTAAATCTTGTTAGACGCGTTTGGAAGTATTTCTAGGTGTTAAAATGGAACCTGCGAACTGGGAATCGACACAATTTCTCAGTGGTCGCCAGTTGTAAATCACGTCGGGAGCGTGCTCAAGGAAGGAAATGGTACCACACGCGAGTGGCTTGACCATTTGAATATGTGGAAATTGTTGGTGACAAGAATCGTTCCATCCGCCCGGGACACAAACACAAAGAGCATACGAAAAGGCGGCTGCTACGAGGACGAGACCGAATGTGTTGTGAGAAACGCAAAACCCGATAAATTATTCAACGGAAGAAATCTGTTGCCCGTCATCTACATGCGAAGAATATTTTACGGGGCGGGAGACACCCGCTGGAAGAAGCGTTTACGTTACTTCTGGGTTCCCTTTCAGAAAAACCTGACACCCTTGAGAGGGGTTTTTTTTTTGGGAGAAGATCAGAAGGACATTTTGTTGGATGTTGAGTTGGTCAATTTGTTGTGTCACTTTACAAAAACCTTTCGAAACAAAGGGCAGCTTGAAGACGAGAAATTTTTACCAACAATCAAAGGATCACACTGGTTTCGATGTGCAGCCAGGAAAGTGTAAATTTACACTTAAAAAGGCAGTGTACTACAGGGTGATAGGGAATCAAACCCAAATCATCAGATTTCAAGGATCAATTATTGATCAATTCTGTAAATAATCTGCAAAAAAAACTCTCAATTCAATTTTCTAGAAACTACATTTTCCGAGTTACCTGTCGCTCATCGCAGCAGTAAAATGTGGAGCACGAAATCAAAAGTTGAAAATGGACAGGTTTCAAACAAAATTGCAAGAAGTTTTTGCGAAAAATTAAAATTGTGGCAGAATTGATCTCTTAAGTTTGGTTTGGTGACTGGATTTCCAAACGCTCTGTTGTGCAATGTTATCAGTGAATCAGTGAAATTTAATCAGAACGAATTCCCAGCAGGCGTGGGACTGGACTGGTGGGATTGTAGGATACAAAGTAGTGTCCAAAATTAGGGGTTAGGGGCCAGCCTGCTGGTCAAATTCACGAAGAAAAACCTCCAACAATCTAGTGACCAAATTTGAACAAATCATATCCCGCCGGTATCGAACAAGAAACATATTGTTAAGTAATGTAATGCCCAACAGAGTATTATATTGTCGGCATTCATACATGTATATTATGTGATACTATTGTTAACACATCATGCATGAATACCGAAAATACAGGTGAACAATGTATGTGGTGTACGGAATTCATGGCGTCTCTGTTCCCCCACTGATTGACCTGTCTTATATTTTATACATAGATTTCTTACATCTCTTATATCTTACATAAAAAAGAACGAAAGGTAAACCTAGATTTAACCGGTTAAAGGGGGGGTTACGTAGGGACGGTTAGGATGGGGACTACCTAGGTTTATCTACTACCTATCTACTGAAAGGATAATAGGTTATAAATGGTATGTGCATACTCCCCCCCCCCCCCCCCCCGAATTAATATCTCATCTTTGTTTCGTTTATGCCTTTTATACCATAGTTTATTTTTAATAAGCAATATTATTTTTTAAATTAACCTATTATGTATATTTCTATACTTTTTTTGCCGTTCGCCTCCTATATTATTCAACTAATGATATTATGTATTTCGAGGAAGCAACTTGTATGTCTAAAGCTCAATAAATTATTATTATTATTATTATTATTAAAGTCAACACCTAATTTTCTGAAATTTTTAATTCACATGAGCGGAATTTTCTCAAAAAATAATTAACTATGTACTAAAACTATGTATTTCTACACCACATTCCTATGAAACCAGCCTTTACGGAAAAGTTGCTGTTGTATAGACCATCGGAAGACCTTCCAAGAAAATCACGCTGGAGCTCCATGAAGGGCAAAATGAAATTCTATCGCAATCCATTACCATCACCGAGGGTCTCGACGAATGGAAGTGATTTCCCAGATCGAATCCCGCCAATTCGACTGAGCGAATGGCGATGGGGCTTGGAGACCATCCGGGAGTGGCAAGTAATTTCCTGGGGTTTCGAATAAATGTTTGGTTAAGCGAAAGCGGACATGGCCGGCGAGTAGTGCGGACGAAAATGTTTGAATAAATGCGGACAAATGCCCAAATATTGAATTTATACAAAATCACAAAGTCTCGTAGGGATTTTCTTCTTCGCATTAAACCTGCATAGAATCATCAATAACAAAAACACCTAACCTATTACGACCGGAGTTTCGACCCACTCGATTCATACAACTTCGGGATTCGATCCATTCAAAGATCACACCATTTCCACGCTCAAAAATCAGACTGAATCATCTTCAACAACGTAAATGTCTGATAAAATGTATTTAATCGGCGGGCTAATACCAAAACGATTTTTAAGGGCCAATGAGCGAGCGGAGTGCACGAACATGCAGGTGCTGCAACCGAATGCACATATTGGTTTACTATTCTGTGAATATAATACGCCTATATAATTTGCCTAACAAAGGAATTTAAAACACGTCTTTCACGTTTCAAGGTGGCGCAGATTCCAAAAATGCAATGTCCGTCAGTCGTCCACCGTATGCTGCATCATCCACACACTTTATTTTCGGCACACATGCTCCATTAGGGCCCTAGTTGTGTCACGAAACTTTGCAGCCCGATCTGAATATACCCAGGGGTGTTATGAGTGAAAAATTTGTGTAAAAATAGAGGTTTTTGGTGGTTTAGTAACATGAGCTTGTGAGGTATCGTTTTCCATGTTTTTTAGGACGAGTATACCGAATATGATGTAAATTTTGACCAACGAGCGAAAAATTGAGTTTCTAACAACGTTTCAGCCTTAAATGTACGTTAAATTTTGGTCCAAAATCGTCCTTATCCCGAACACGGGCTCCATTTGTGTATTAGTTGTGCTCCGAAGCTCGGCAGCCTGCTCGCAACACCCAGGGGTGTTACGGGTCAAAAATGGGTGTAAAAATAGGGGTTTCGAGGGTTTTTTGAGATTTTGAGGTGGTGAACATGAGCTTGGAGGTATCGTTTTCCATGTTTTTTAGGGAGAGAAGATGGAATATGAAGTTGATTTTGACCAAAGAGTGAAGAATTGAGGTTGTAACGAAGGTTCAGCTCCCAGAATTCGATTTTATGAGTCAAAAACCTGGAAAATTGTTTGAAATCATCATAAATTTGTATAATAACACTAGAAGTTGTATCAAGACCATTAAATGGCACTATCGATGATCAAAGATAATTTGTCAAAAATAGGACCAATTCGTGTTTTTGGAGGCCAAATTTGGTGGAAACCATCAAAAATTGTGATTTCAATTATTGCACACGAAAGAAACAATAAATGAACATGTACATGTAGATAACCAACATTTCTGTAGGTATGTCCAACAGAATAATAAACCCATGTGACAAGGACTTTGCAGCGTTTTTATTTTATCTTATGGAGTTAATGACATAATTCAAGAACTCAGGGCATAGAATTAGACCGATGAGGAAACAGTTTGTTGATAGGGGCGTACTGCGACGCTGGAAAGCTATAGACGTGAATTATAGCGATATATTGTAATGAGCTGTAAGTAATTCAGAAAGGTATTGTAATAATTTGTGAAAAAGGAAGGCTACGTACAAATTCCATCACGAACTGAACATTTTATTGACATCGACGCAATTTACGTCCATGTGACAATTTGTTTTCCCAATTCTTTTACAGAATTTAGAAAAGCTAGCGAAGCGACCGTAATAAGCCACTTAAACACGCATTAATTCAGGTGACGGGGGCTCGTGCCAAGTACTGGTAATCGGCTGGAGAAGAAAACATTCTCCACGCTTTAACGTGAAACAGTGGAAACCTGAACCTCCGGGCCTTGAGTCGGGGGCAGCCCAGTAAGCTCCTCTGCGGCACTCGCAGTTTCCCTTAGAACCCGTTTTGGCTCCCTGACAAATTCGTCCTTTATCCCGCGTCACACCGCAGGTTTTCCGCGGAAAATAATGGAGGGAAGAGGGTAAATATGTAAAGAACGACGGGAAAATTTCCCCAAACGGTTTTCTCCACAAACACCAACGTTACGAATGAAGCTGGTGGGAAGCTCGTGAAATGGTTGTTGGTATCGTTAACAAGGATTGACACCAATGCCAATGCTCTTGCTTATATTTCTTATATGTTCCAACTGGGGAACTGCAATACCTGTACTGCCGTAAAAAGGACGCCTCATCTCTTAAAAATCAAATTTTTCAGGAGAGCACTTCAGTTTTGCTCAGTTACACCAGTCTCTTCTCTCCAGTTTGTCATAACAACAAAATTTCCTCACAACGCTGTTTCCTCAAATCGATGTTTAGTGATTATATCGATACCAAATTACAGCCAAAATAATCGATATTTCTGATCGATTCTGCTTATAAGGCGTTTTATTTAGGTTTTCAAGGAGTTTTCTACACTGGAGTCCAAGAATAAACGCCTTGAGCCGTTTTTCCTTTGAACGATTCATACAAATAACAAGATAAATTTAGTCAAGAACACCTTCTAAATACCAAAACTGAATGCCATATTATTTACAACTACCTAATAAATCGATTCATTTTTTATTTGTGCGGTTAGAGGATTTCTAATAAAGAACAGGAAAGGAGAAATATTTGCTTTTATTAACTTTTTTAAATATATCTATTTTCCCTATTTTCATTTTGTTCGATTTTATGTTTTAAATTTTTTGCCGAAAATCCCATTAACTTTGAAATGTAACACTAACCCCAAAATATTCGTTTAGCTTTACGCAAAATAAAACATGCGATTTTGGAACCAGCTTTCTGTGAAATGTACAAATATCACTGGAACTTTCAAATATTCTTCTTTTCCTCTATATTCCTTTCAAATATATATTTGTATTCTCTTCAAATAGATATTCCTCCAGGAAAAAAAATCATTAAACAAAATAACTGTATAAACAAGATATGGAAAAAACGCTGCAAATCCCTGCACAACGGTTTATTATTTTGTATAGAATACCCTTCTGTTACAGATCACAGCTCTCTGTATAGAAAATCCGTCTATATAATATAATATGTACTTTTCTATACACATTATGTGGATCGCAGACCCTCCGTAGGTTAGTACCTAACCCCGTACTCGTTACTAGGTACCTACCTAAATCACGAGTTAGATGTTACTAAAATAATTCTGTCGATGACAAAAAGTAACTAAAACGGCAAAAAGAAACGCAATAATGAAGTTCTAAAGGAAAATTGTTGATGTAGAGTGAAATAGATGCCCCTTCTGCGTAGATCACTGTTTTCTGTGGTCAATTCCTACCCTCGTGGTCAAGTATTATGAGCCGTTGTGTAATAACTTGCCCATCAATAATACTTCAACGGTTGGTCAAGTTGCAAAAGTACCGATCAACAAAATCCAGCCCCTTCTCAGTAGATGAACCGTTGTGTAATAATTTGCCGTTGTTCAATAATTTACCGTTGTGTAATAATTTGCCGTTGTGTAATAATTTGCCATTGTGTATTAATTTACCCATCAATAATACTTCAACGTTTGTTCAAGTTTCACAAGTACCTACCAACAAAATCCAATAGTCCATCACTTATCAAATGAAATAATATCGCAGAACAACCAACTCGACTTCATACAGCCATCCTTGATTATAATCAGGTGCTCCCTAGTGATGATATCCCGGCCAGATTTATACCGTTTGATTCACGATCGTGTTGACGAAGCTTTTTGGTGCACACGAACGGCTGGACGAACAATGCTCCAGGTGGTCTCAAAAAATGGTTTAGCTCAAGACAAATTTAATAACGTAAAAAAACCATACCCTTCTATCAAAAATTTTCGAGATACGGCGTTCTGAAAATTTCAACCCCTATTTTGAACACCTTAGAGATGACTGACAGTAACGTCGAGCTTCGAGGACCAACTAGGCCTTGAACGGAACCTATAACCCGAATTTCATCAATTTCGTTTCATGGTAACTAAGAAAAGTGGCCAGTACGGCGTACGGCGGACAGACAGAAATATTATTATTGTTCTATTGTTAGATTTTTATTTTTTTATTTTTATTTTTTAAATGCTCGATTCCAATGGTTCATTATTGAAAATAATAAACCAAAAATTTAAAAAAACTACCGGGTAAAAGTGTAGGTAATGATATTTGTGTGATGTAGATGGAGATTAGTTCAATCTCCTTAATCTCAAGTACAAACCTAGTTTTTTATTGGTGAAGTATACAGGTATGGGAATATGCCGAATTTCTCTCTTCATGGGCTCAGAAAGGGTTTGAGTTTCGGGGGCAGATAGGACTTGGGCTTGGGTTCTAGAAAGGGCATGTACGAAATTTGACTCCAGTCCGACAATTAGGGCGCGGTGGAGGGAAAAAATACCGTAACTGGCCACTAAGCGATGAGCATAAGAAGACGTCAACTCGACACATATTACAATAAAAATAATCGAAAATATTACAATAAAACCGAATAACATAGCACGGAGCTTTAGCAGTGGTAGAATCTTGAATGAAGGTGGTACAAAACCAAATCACAAAACGCTGCAAAGTCCTTGTCACATGGGTTTATTATTCTATTGGAGTTCTAGAGATTCTTGTTGGCTGTTAAATTTATTGTTTCTTTCATGTGGAATGATTGAATTAGCTATTTCTGATGATTTCCACCAATTTTGGCCCCCAAAACATGAAATAGGTACACTTTTTTTTCCCCCAGATCATCTTTGATCATTGGTAGTGCCATTTAATGGTCTTGATTCAGCATTTTACACTTTTTCTAATGTTAGCATACACATTGATGGTGATTTCAGACAGTTTTCCAGGTTTTTCACTAAAAAAAAACAATTTTGGGAGCTGAACTAATGGTAACACCTCAATTTCCGCGTCTTTGGTCAAAATCGACTTCATATTCGGTATTCTCGTCCCCAAAAACAAGGAAAAACGTTACCTCAAAAGCTCATTTCACTAACATGTTGCTAAAACGCAAAAAGTACCTATTTTTACACACATTTTCACTCATAACACCCCTGGGTATATTCCGATCGGGCTGAAAAGTTTCGGGACACAACTAGGGCCCAAATGGAGCATGTGTGCGAAAGAACGACTTTTTTAGACCGAAAATGAAGCCTGTAGACGTGATACGGCGGACGGACATAGCATTTTTGGAATCTACGCACCTTGAAACGGAAAAGAAAAAAGTTTGAGGGGGTGTTATAAAAAATTTTTGCTGAGCGAATACATAGGTGTATTATTCACAGAATAATAAACCAACACACCATTGATTGAGTTGGTAGGCAGGAACGAAATTTTCCGTTTCATTTGACCTGCCATAGTATTTTCCTGTTCATCTTCGTACCATTTCCAAATAATCATGAAAATGCACAGTTTGGAACTGCTTGTGCCACCGAAGTCGGATCTCCTGACTTGGATTCTCCAGTTTCACCTCCACATCCCACCATTTGCTATAGTTTACACCTAGGAGAAAGTGCGTATCTCATCAGTTTGCAACAAGATAATAAATTAATACCTATTTAGTTTTGAAAAAATACACCTACCCCTGCGTTGCTATAAGTAGTAAAATGTTTCATAATTACCTATATGTTTAATGATGATTACCCTCGACTTTGTAGTTATTTAAAGAAATATTACTTACAATAAATCAAAATAACAAAGTCGCACGTACCTTTAGTAGTGTGTACAATCCGAGAATGAAGGTAGAATCAAGTTCGTAGCACTAACCGCATACACAACCACTGATCAACGCGAGCCAATCAGTGCACACACGTTATTCATCGGATTGCCCATACCACTTCGCGGTCAATCGGCGGATAATACCGAGGCGATTCGAGAAAAAACACAAAAACACAATAATCTAGTCCAGGAATTATTGTTTAAAGATGAATTTTGACGAAAAACTACAACCACAAACCTACCATCCGTCGCGGGTGATCGAGGGACTGACTAATAGAGAGGGGCGGCAAGGTGGGGAAGGTGGCGGGGAGGGGAAAGTAGCCACTTAGGTACTTGTAACTTTAATTATTTTTCCCTTCATTTTACCCGACTTATTGTCTTTACCTATTTTTACCCTTTTCCAAAAACATCCACGAAATGATTGAAGTTACCGATCTACGTGGCACTGGGTCTGCCCGCCAGAGCTTGAACTCTCCAGATTTAGGTTAATACTTGGAATTTTCCATCTATTTAATTGGAATTGGTCATTAATGCGATCTTGAATTTCCATAAACCACCAATAGTTGTATAGTTGGTGTTTTAATCGTTCCAAGTAACTAAATCATGTTGTGAACTGATGCCCTCGTGGCACAACCAGTGCCACATAGATTAGTAACTTGTATTATTATTTCTTCGATTGTTTGAAGCAGTTAGGAAAAGAAAAACACAATGAAAATTCAGGTAAAAAAATAAATAAATAAATAAATAAAAATCGAGTGAATACCTGCCTACCCCACCACGCCCAGCCACATCACCTTCCCCACCCTGCCACCCCTCACAATTAGTCAGTCTGGCCCGATCACCCGCGACGGATGGTAGGTAAGTGGTAGTTTTTATTCCAAATTCATGATAGAAGAATAATTCCTGGACTAAATTTTACTGTGTTATTGTGAGTTTTCTCCTCGAATCGCTTCGGTATCCGCCGATTTAATCGGGAGAAGTGATATGGGCAATTCGAAAACCAACGTGGGTGCATTGTCGGCCCGCGCCGATGATGATTGTGTTCAGTGCTGCGATTTGGATTCCACCACCTTCATTCTCCGACCGTCCAATACTAAAGGTACCGTAAAATTATGTTATTTAGGTTTATTCTAAGTAATATTTTCTTTATAATTTATCATGTCGAGGATAGTAATCATGAATTTAGGTACCTATCTACCTACTTGGAAGTTTCGACCTATTTGATTTGAATTTCCGAAAACCATCTATAAGAGTTTTTAGTGTTCTCATTGTTCCGAGTACCTGTGTGAATCAGGAGAATCGTCGCTCTGGTGGCACAGCCCATGCCACGTAGACATACCTACCTACCTTACCTACACATTTCTTCAACTGTTTTGAGCAGTTCCGAACCGAAAAATACATTGAGTATTCAGATAAATGAAAGGAGAAAATATTAAGTAAATATACCTACCAAGGCCCACCCTGCTGATACTTTCTGAAGTCAGTCCGTTGATCAACCGCTACTGGTTGGTATGCGGTCGTCAAAATGCGTCTTTATTCCTGGATTACATTATATATTTATAAATTATTTTTGGTGTGCTTTCTCCTGGAATCGCCTCAGTATTATCCGCCGAATAACCGGGAGAAGTGATATGGACACTCCGATACCTCACGTGAGTTCAGGTTGGCCTGTATTATCAGTGATTGTGGTTTTGATTATTAGTGATGCGATTCGGGTTCTACCACCTTCATTCCCGGATCATCCGCTACTAAAGGTAAGTACAACTCTGTTATTTCCCTTGATTTAAGTCATATTTCCTTATAACTATAAACGCGAGTGTAACAAAATCACGAATTCAGGTATCTACTTGGCAGTTTCTACCTATTTGATTGAACTTCGTGATTAACACGATCTTGAATTTCCAAAAACTACTGATAAGGGACCTATACGGTGTTCTCATCGTTCGGAGTACCTGTCTGCATCAGGAGAATCGTTGCTCTGGTGGCACACCCCATGCCACGTAGACATACCTACCTACCTTACCTACACATTTCTCTAATTGTCTGGATAAGTTACGAACCGAAAAATAGATTGAGAATTCAGATAAATGAAAGGGGAAAATATGAAGTAAAAACCTACCAAGGCCCACTCTGCTGATACATTCTGAAGTCAGTCCCTAGATCGCTCGCCACTGGTTGGTATGCGGTAGTTTTTCGTCAAAATTCATCTTTAAACAATAATTCCTGGACTAGATTATAAATTTTGGTGTTTTCTCCTGGAATTGCCTCAGTATTATCCGCCGAATAACCGCGAGAAGAGATATATATGGACACTCCGATACCTTACGTGAGTGCAGGGGGCCTATTCACTAAGCCAAAGAGACATCTCTTTCAAGTCCAACTCTCTCTTTTGGCAAAATGGATTTGTATAGTATCCATGACAGGGTTATTCAGTAACTTTTAAAAGAGAGAGTTGGCGGCCATCTTGGCATTCTCGATCTCTTTAAGAGAGACAGCTAATTAGGTGTATTTCCTCTAAAGAGAGTCTATTTCTCGTTTGTTTCACAGTGTTCGTGTAATATCCTCGTTCATCCGCAACCACATCGGTAATTTTGATCGTGTATTTTTTCATTTCTTAAAGTTTTTCATTTCATAAAGATTAAATTTTTCATTTCAATTTTAATTAAAAATATATACATAATTATTGAGTCATGAGTAAAAACGTCCAAGTACGGGTTGAGGTAGGTACCTACCTACCTAAGAGTGGCCGTTCATTAGGTGTAGATATAATACAAGCATTAAGCCCCCTAATTCGACTTTTTCTGTTTATAATTGAGACTTTTTTCAATTTCATTTAAAATTTTATTCGATTCGTGAGTAAAAACGTCCAAGTATGGATTAAGGTAGGTAGGTACCCATTGAATAGGTATTACTAAGAAATACGTTCATTATTAAGGAATTGAACTCCCGGGGGCACAAACATCTTGCACTATACTATGGCATTTTCGTGTATTAGGATCCATATCTCTTTCTCAAGGTCTCTGGACCTATTCAGTAAAATAGACGAACCCGGGAGACATTGGAAGAGACTGTCTCCCAGGGGAGACTATCTCTCGCGTGAGATTTTCAAAATAGATAATCTCTTTCCACTATCTATTTTAGTGAATAGGCCCCCAGGTTGGCCCGTATTGATCAGTGTTTTTGATTATTAGTGATGCGATTTGGGTTCTACCACCTTCATTCACGGATCATCCGCTACTAAAGGTAAGTACAACTCTGTTATTTCCCTTTATTTCAAGTTGTATTTCCCTGTAACTATGAACAGGAGAGTAGTAAAATCACGAATTTAGGTATCTACTTGGGAGTTTCTACATATTTGATTGAATTTCGTGGTTAACACGATCGTGAATTTCCAAAAACTACTGATAAGGGATCTAGACGGTGTTCTCATCGTTCCGAGTACCTGTGTGAATCAGGAGAATCGTCGCTCTGATACTTTCTGAAGCCAGTTCCTAGATCGCCCACTATTGGTTGGTATGCGGTAGTTTTCGTCAAAATTCATCTTTAAACAATAATTCCTGGACTAGATTATAAATTTTGGTGTGTTTTCTCCTGGAATCGCCTCAGTATTATCCGCCGAATAACCGCGAGAAGTGATATGGACACTCCGATACCTCACGTGAGTGCAGGTTGGCCCGTATTGACCAGTAATTGTGGTTTTGATTATTAGTGCTGCGATTTGGGTTCTACCACCTTCATTCACGGATCATCCGCTACTAAAGGTAAGTACAACTTTGTTACTTCCCTTGATTGTGAGTAATATTTCCTTATAACTATAAACGTGAGTGTAGTAAAATCACGAATTTAGGTATCTGCTCGGCAGTTTCTACCTATTTGATTGAACTTCGTGATTAACACGATCTTGAATTTCCAAAAACTACTGATAAGGGACCTATACGGTGTTCTCATCGTTCCAAGTACCTGTCTGCATCAGGAGAATCGTTGCTCTGGTGGCACACCCCATGCCACGTAGACATACCTACCTACCTTACATACACATTTCTTTAATTGTCTGGATAAGTTACGAACCGAAAACATGGAAAATGATATCTCAGAAGCTCATGTTACTAACATGTTACTAAAACGCAAAAAGTACCTATTTTTGGTTTATTATTCTGTGAATAATACACCTATGTATTCGCTCAGCAAAAAATTTTTATAACACCCCCTCAAAATTTTTTCTTTTCCGTTTCAAGGTACGTAGATTCCAAAAATGCAATGTCCGTCCACCGTCCGCCGTACGCCGTATCACGTGTACAGGCTTCATTTTCGGTCTAAAAAAGTCGTTCTTTCGCACACATGCTCCATTTGGGCCCTAGTTGTGTCCCGAAACTTTTCAGCCCGATCGGAATATACCCAGGGGTGTTATGAGTGAAAATGTGTATAAAAATAGGTACTTTTTGCTTTTTAACAACATGTTAGTAACATGAGCTTTTGAGGTATCTTTTTCCATGTTTTTGAGGACGAGAAGACCGAATATGAAGTCGATTTTGACCAAAGACGCGGAAATTGAGGTTTTACCAAAGGTTCAGCTCCCAAAATTGGTTTTTTATGAGTCAAAAACCTGGAAAACTGTCTGAAATCACCATCAATTTGTACAATAACATTGGAAAAAGTGTAAACAGGTGAATCAAGACCATTAAATGCCACTACCAATGATCAAAGATGATCTTAAAAAAAAAAGTACCTATTTCATGTTTTGGGGGCCAAAATTGGTGGAAATCATCAGAAATAGCTATTTCAATCATTCCACATGAAAGAAACAATACATTTAACAGCCAACAAAAATCTCTAGAACTCCAATAGAATAATAAACCCATGTGACAAGGACTTTGCAGCGTTTTTACACACATTTTCACTAATAACTCCCCTGGATATATTCCGATCGGGCTGAAAAGTTTCGGGACACAACTAGGGCCCAAATGGAGCATGTGTGCGAAAGAACGACTTTTTTAGACCGAAAATGAAGCCTGTAGACGTGATTCGGCGTACGGCGGACGGACATTGCATTTTTGGAATCTACGCACCTTGAAACGGAAAAGAAAAAATTTTGAGAGGGTGTTATAAAATTTTTTTGCTGAGCGAATACATAGGTGTATTATTCACAGAATAATAAACCAAAACTGTAACAAAATTTATTAAATACTACTTAATTGATGATGTTTCTGTACACTATAATTTTATTAACAGCAATGTAACTTATTTTATTTGTTGACATTTTTATATAATTTTCTTCAGCTAATAAATGTTTTTGCTTCTTCGTCAACTGGAATCGATTCCCTAAAACTTTTCCTGCTTTCTGGTTTCTGGCATGAGACGACAAAGAATCGATACGCGAAGAACACTTCATGTGGACCCAGCTGTTGTAATAAAGGAAGAACGCCTCGCTCATCTGGCGATAAATGACTCGACCCAGTAATTAAGCCAATGATTCCAAGGTGAAACGCCTCATCTCGCTTTTCACCAACTTGAGGCATTTCTGCTCAGAATTTAGGATTAGAATAAATTATTTGAGGCATTTATGGTGCTGTACTTGAGTCGAAAGCGGAAAGTGTCGAAATTTCCACCCAAAAAAACTTGAAAACTGTGGTGTTAAAAGGGGAAAAAACGCCTCATCTCATTCAAGTCAGAGGTGTTTTACCTGTTTTACCACAGTTTTCAAGTTTTTCGGATGAAAATTTCGACGCTTTCCAATTTGAATTTTCAATTTTTGACTTCACCAATGGAAAGAGCATGTCAAAATTAGGGGGGATACGTGAAAACCCCATTTTCGAAAATTGTTGAGATGAGGCGTTTTTCCTTTTGAAGGCAGTGTTGGTACCAGAGTGGCAAACCATCATACCACTTACTCTGAAGGCTCCCACAACTGACGAACAAATTTGAAAAGAACGTTTGTTTACAATATTGGAGGTACCTACACAAATTATGAATAACTTTTATTTGAAGCTGTTCTTGACTATACCATCATATTATTTAGAGCATGTTGTTGAGAAATGCGTGCATAACTAGAGACGGTGTACAGATACGAGTATATTACTCATAATTATTGCAGTTGATGGTTCAGAATTTGACTCTAAATTCGTTTCCATGTTACTGAGACTTAATGCTTCATCACTACCTTCCACAAGTCTGAAGCAACCAGGAAGAAAAGCTTTTCATGCCAAACAAGCCTCTCCTCGTTGACAAGATTGTTGCGTGAAGATTAGGGGCGGTATCAGAGGGGAACGAGAGGAAAGCTTTGCTCGTGCTCTAATTATTTAAATTTTATTTATTTAAATTTAATTTAATTTAAATTATAAAATATTTAAATTCACATTATATACTTTATGAAATTTCAGGATTCCATTTTTTTGGGAAGTGGCATAGCTCAGCACCTACACACATGTCTCTGAATGGCTTACAGAATAAATAGGAAGGAGGCTGAGCCGATCTGCAGAGTAAAACAATGAAACTCGTTTTTCTCATATTCAGCCTACGATGCTGAAATTCACAAAACCACATGAGGCCTCTTTGGTGGAACTGGGTGAGACCGGAAGCAGTGTAGAACACAGCACTGGGGGCCTATTCACTAAAATAGACAGTGGAAAGAGATTATCTATTTTGAAAATCTCCCGCGAGAGATAGTCTCCCCCGGGAAGACAGTCTCTTCCAATGTCTCCGGGTTCGTCTATTTTACAGAATAGCTCCAGAGACCTTGAGAAAGAGATATGGATCCTTAATACACGAAAATGCCATAGTATCCATGAAGTGCGAGATGTTCGTGCCCCCGGGAGTTCAATTCCTTAATAATGAACGCATTTCTTAATACCTATTCAATGGGTACCTACCTACCTTAATCCATACTTGGACGTTTTTACTCACGAATGGATAAAATCTAAATGAAATTGAAAAAAGTCTCAATTATAAACAGAAAAAGTCGAATTAGGGGGCTTTTAATGCTTGTGTTATATCTACACCTAATGAACCTCTTAGGTAGGTAGGTACCTACCTCAACCCGTACTTGGACGTTTTTACTCATGAATCAATGATTATGTATATATTTTTAATTTAAATTGACTTACCTTTATGAAATGAAAGAATACACGATCAAAAGTACCGATGTGGTTGCGGATGAAGGAGGATATTACACGGATGAAGGAGGATATTTACACGATCACTGTGAAACAAACGAGAAATAGACTCTCTCTTTCGAGGGAAGACACCTAATTAGGTGTCTCTCTGAAAGAGATCGAGAATGCCAAGATGGCCGCCAACTCTCTCTTTGAAAAGTTACTGAATAACCCTGTCATGGATACTATAAAAATCTATTTGGCCCAAAGAGAGAGTCGGACCTGAAAGAGATGTCTCTTTGGCTTAGTGAATAGGCCCCCAGGAGAGTTCTGCATAAAGTTGTGCAAAGCTGTTCTTTGGACAGCAGCCGGTTACTGACACTCTGTCCATTGACCGCCAAATACAACCGAAATGGAAGAAAGGCCTTCGAATATAAAGCTGTTTTAAGGACCTTTTTCTAGACTTGAGAACGGAAAGTGGGGTACGGGTGGCGTCGGTCACAATGAGAAATCTCGCCAAGATCCCCCGCCGAGTCCGGGGAATGGTGACAATTACGATTTTACTGGGGGACTGGCCGATAGCCAGCCACAGCCTCCCTAGGCCTCGACTAAGCCATAAAATAACGCGCTCAATATACTCGTATATGCATACATGCGGGAGAACTGGGGATCTTGTTCCTCTGGCTTTTTACTTGCGATCATTCAGCTGTTGTTTTCCGTCTCCTTTGATGTCATTTCACACTGAGCAATGCGGAAATGGTTGTGTATTTGCAAACAGAAGTCGTTTGTCTTCAAATCCGTCTGTAATATTTATTCGAAAATAGCCAAAGCCCTAAGCAGTAACAATGGGTTGTCACCTGCGAACTGTCGAGTGATCAGTAATAAGAAATGACGTCATTATCGAACTTGAAATTCGGATATGGATACAATTTGTCTTACGAGAACATACCGTCCCCTGAAAGGCAGAATATCTAAGCTCCATTTTACGAATTAAACAGGAGAGACGAAAAACTGTGGAAGGATCTGTTTACTGCCTAACCCGTTAAAACTTGATATTTTAGCGTAAAAGAGACCGTTTTCTGTCGATTTATGAAAAAAAAAAACGCTGCAAATCCCTGCACAACGGTTTATTATTTTGTACAGAATACCCTCCTGTTACAGATCACAGCTCTCTGTATAGATAACCCTTCTATATAACATATGTACTATTCTACACCCTCGGTAGGTTAGTACCTAACCCCGTACTCGTTACTAGGCACCTACCTAAATCGTTGTGTAATAATTTACCTGTATAGATTCCCCTTCTACGAAGATAGAATAATGAACCGTTGTGTAATAATTTGCCCATCAATAATACTTCAACGGTTGTTCAAGTACCTATCAACAAAATCCAGTCCCTTCTTGGTAGAAGAGCCGTTGTGTAATAATTTACTGTTGAGTAATAATTTACAGTTGTGTAATAATTTGCTATTGTGTAATTATTTACCCATCAATAATACTTCAACGGTTGTTCAAGTTGCAAAAGTACCGATCAACAAAATCCAGCCCCTTCTGGGTAGATGAGCCGTTGTGTAATAATTTACCGTTGTGTAATAATTTACCGTGGTGTCATAATTTACCGTTGTGTAATAATTCACCGTTGTGTAATAATTTACCCATCAATAATACTTCAACGTTTGTTCAAGTTTCAGAAGTACCTACCAACAAAATCCAGTAGTCCATCACTTGCCAAACGAAATAATATCGCAGAACAAACAACTCGACTTCATACAGCCATCCTTGATTATAATCAGATGCTCCGTAGTTATGATATCCGGGCCGGATTTATACCGTTTGATTCACGATCGTGTTGACGAAGCTTTTTGGTGCACACGAACGGCTAGACGAACAATGCTCCGGGTGGTCTCAAAAAATTGTTTAGCTCAGGACAAATTTAATAACGTAAAAAAAACAATACCCTTTAATCGGAAGTTTTCGAGATACGGCGTTCTGAAAATTTCAACCCCTATTTTGAACCACTTAGAGATGAATGACAGTAACGTCGAGCTTCGAGGACCAACTAGACCCCGAACGGAACCTATAACCCGAATTTCATCAATTTTCTTTCATGGTAACTAAGAAAAGTGGCCCGTACGGCGTACGGCGGACAGACAGAAATATTTTTATTGGAGTTTTGGACCTTGAAACGTAAACCATCAAATTTTGAGGGGGGGTTAGAATTTTTTTTTTCTTGCTCGATTCCAATGGTTCATTATTGAAAGTAATAAACCAAAAAACTGCATAAAAGCCTTGCAATTATGAACAAATTTCAAGAAAAAGGCACTTACGCTATTCTTGATATTTCGAAGAAATGGTAAAATACATTGCTTAAAAATTGGACCGTTTTCTGTCGATTTATGGAAAAAAAACGCTGCAAAGTCCTTGTCACATGGGTTTATTATTCTACTGGACATACCTACAGAAATTTTGGCTGTTCATTTATTGTTTCTTTCATGTGCAATTATTGAAATGGCTACTTTTGATTATTTCCACCAGTTTTGGCCCCCAAAAACACGAATTAGGCTCGGCTTTTCCTTTAAACAGATTATTTTTTATCACTGACAGTACCATTTAATTGTCTTGATTCACCTGCTAATACTACTTCTAGTGTTATTATACAAATCTATGGTGATTTCAGACAATTTCCCAGGTTTTTGACTCATAAAAAATTAATTTCGGGAGCTTAACCCTCGTTAAAACATCAATTTTTCACTCTTCGATCAAAATCAACCAAATATTCGGTATTCTCGCCGTAAAAAACATGGAAAACGATACACCACAAGCTCATGTTCACTAAAACCTCAAAAATCCCTCGAAACCCCCTATTTTTGCACTCATTTTTCTCCCATATCACCTCTGTTTCGGAGCACAACTAGGACCCAAATGTGTTCCCAAATGGGGACCCGAACTGTGAGCGGAAAAACGACGATTTTAGACCAAAATTTAACGTAAATTTAAGGCTGAAACGTCGTTAGAACCTCAACTTTTCCACTCTTTGGTCAAAATCGTATTCATATTAGGTCTTCTCGTCCTAATAAACATGGAAAACCATACCTCAAAAGCTCATGTTACTAAAATACAAAAAGTACCTATTTTTATACACATTTTCACTCATAACACCCCTGGGTATATTCCGATCGGGCTGCAAAGTTTCGGGACACAACTAGGGCCCAAATGGAGCATGTGTGCGAAAGAACGAATTTTTTAGACCGAAAATGAAGCCGGTACACGTGATGCGGCGTACGGCGTACGGACATTGCATTTTTGGAATCTACGCACCTTGAAACGTAAAAGAAAAATTTTTGAGGGGGTGTTATAAAATATTTTTGCTGAGCGATTACATAGGCGTAGTATTCACAGAATAATAAAACAAAAATTGCATAAAAGCCTTGCAATTATGAAAAAATTGCAAGAAAAAGGCGCTTACGCTGTTCTCGCTATTTCGAAGAAATGGGAAAATAGTTGTACATACGATACACATTTCGGCACTTACGATATTCTTGATGTCTTGCTGGAAAAGAATTATTTGGAAAACTAGCATATCTCCACTGGCGCGCACTCGGGATGGCACCTACGACAATGGAAAATTTTTTACTTACTACTTTTAATGAATGGTGGATACGATATCTTGCCAAATTGGTGGTTAAGATTCGAAAACTTTGAGGCAGTTTTTCAATGCCTGAGAGGCGTACGTCGCTTAAGATAATTAGCTAGATATATGCGCCTGTTTAATACGAATCCAATGGTTAAAATAACTCAAAATCGCCAAAAATGGCGCTTAGGATAATCTGCCTTTCAGGGGACGATATATACGCGAATTTATGCACGGCTAAAATATTGACAAACGCCTGCTTTTTATTCTCAACCCGTGAACGTACTTTTGCGGTTCAGGCCCATCCACGACAGAAACTGATGTTTCAGATAGGAGCGACCTCAAGCCGTTTCACTTTGCCACCTCCAGAACCGTTCGAGGAAAACGTGAGAGTTTTGTTGAACACCGAATTTCCTTCGGCTCCAATGGAAAAACCTGTAAACCCCTCACACGGCATATTTTATTTCAATGAAAACATCCCCGGTGTTAGAACGGAATGAAGGGTTTTACTCGTTCGATTCAACTCAAAAAGACAGTACCACACTGCGTTTTTCAGCAGGAATCGTTATTCAACTCAGTTGATGAGCAAGCTCAATTTTCGACTCAGCTGATCAGGAAGGCCTTATAAAATGTCAGCATCACAGGTTGAATAGGGACCAAATTCACCTGCCTCAGGGCTGTTCAGAGTGTACACAAACAAGACAAACTAAAATACACAATAAGAGGTGCCGATTAGTGTTTATTCGCTACTTTCGTGACAAGAATCGTGACCCTTTTCAAAGGATGTAACCGAAATGAGCCCCGAAATGTTATAGTCGGACGAACTGAGCCCAGCAGGCGGCCGAAACGAGCCTCGATGTGAAAAATGGATTAGGAATAAGGGACCGAAATGAGCCCCGATCTGAAAAATTGATCGGAGAGAACAGACCGGAATGAGCCCGGGGCACGAAATCAAATCAAATCAACTCAAATTTTTGCACAGCTGCCCATCGTCATAATAGGTAGTAATTTCATTCTTTCATAATATGAATTCTTACGAATTCGGTCATAGTCGTACGAAGCCAGACGATCACTAAAATCCTTCGCTTCTTTACGAATAAGTTTTCGCGGATGTTCATGAATGGACTCTTCCACTTTTCGTTTCAAACTGTTGCTAACATGCTTTTGAGCGGATACATCCGGGCGTCTTCTCTCGTGGTTAAAATGAACCAAATTCACCTGAAGGCAAAACCCGTTTATAATTGACATTGAGAGAGATTTTATTCATCATTTATACAAAGTATGATAATGGTGAAAAGGTTCAAATGAATAATATTACCCAACTGTAGGCTAGGCCTGAGGTGTTGGGTAAGAGTCGTGTGATGAATGTGCCCGGTTTGGTTATGGGCGGACCACCACCATGCCCAAGATCTTTTAGGTAAAGAGAGAGACGTGGTAAGGAGGAGAGAGTAGTCAGCGACTAGAGGAGAGCGTAGAATAGTTAAAAAGGCGAAGGACGCGAGTATATATAGTCTTGGGAGCGGTCTCCCTCCATCCTCCAGCTAGTGGAGGATGGTGGGGATCTGCAGGCTGGCCCTCGGCTCTCCTGCGTCTTCCGCCCCCACTTCTAAGTTTATTTGACGAGATCTTATTTCTACATAGTGAAGTTGTGGTTCTCGGAGGATACCACGACAAGTCGGTAACTAGCTTAAAGTATGCTAGGTACCTATCATAGTAAACATAACGATTTAAGATTAATATAATATATGAAAAACTAAAGATACCTATATGCTTCTAAAGTAAATATCGAAGGAAACACATCCTTTCATAATCAGCCAAGAGAAGATTAACTTTTTGTATGAACTTCTCTTATATTTAGTTGGATGTCTCAGCTCATGATTGAGATACTTATGGAGAACGTGTAGCAAATAAAGAGGGCTTCTAGTGGTCAAAACTAAACGAGGCTTAGGATTTACAATATTGCCTTGTAAAATAAATCTGGTGGGATACAATATTGGTCTGTCAGAATAAAGCAAGGTTGGGTGCCTTTGAAAGAAAAGTAAAATGTTTTTAGCAAGGAGCTGCTTAACAGTAAAAATACGTAGATTCCCGAAAAGGTCAGAGGATGGGGACCTACGAGTTTTTCTGGCCATAATCCTTAATATAGCCTTCTGGAGAACAAATATCCTGTTAAGGTGGGAGTCGACTGCACCCCCCCCCCCCCCCCCCACACGAGTAGAACAGACTGAACTAGAGCATAATAAATTGTTTTCAGTGTTTTTAGATCCAAGATATTGCGAACATTATAAAAAATACGGGTAAATTTGCTGAGCCTATTTACGATTGAATGGATATGCTTCTCCCACGAGAGCCTGTCATCAATGATCAGCCCCAAATATCTATATTCCCCGACTCTCTCGAGGGGGGAACACACCCAGCGTGGAGGAAAGGGTGAGAATGTATTGTTATGTTCCACGGCCATGGGCATTCCGAAATAGTACTACTAGAAATTACCATGTATTTAGTTTTTTTTAAAAATATTTAAAGTAAGTAAATTCCCGGTAAACCAATCGTTTACCCTATTTAGCACCCTCTCCGCACGCTCTCCCACTGGGTCCCCTCCGTGATCACAATCGAGTCGTCAGCAAATAGAAACATTTTGGCGGGAATATCAAATTCAAAAATAAGATCAATATATTATATACCAAAAAGGGCAGTGGGCCCAATGTTGAACCCTGAATTACTCCAAAATCGTTATTCCTTAATTCACCTACATGGTTATCGATTGTGACAATTTGCTTCCTCCCAGAGAGAAAGCTAGCAAGCCAGTCGAGAGCAGTATTCTCTACTCCGATAACTCTCAAGCAATCTAAAAGCATGGCTCTATCCACTGAGTCTAAGGCCTTGGCAATATCGAGGTACGCTATGATAGCATTTTTACCCTCTTCCCTTATCCTATGCAACTCCTGAACAACATGAAACAAGGCGTCATCGACACTCCTTCCTATGCGAAAACCATACTGATTGTCTGATAGAAGCTTGTTATTCTAAAAATATTTGGATAGCCATTGCTGTACCCATTTCTCTAAAATTTTTGAAAATATGCTGAGCACAGAAATTGGACGGTAGTTGCCGAGGTCCATTGCCGAGGACATTGCCGCACTACAGGAATTAACGGTTCACCGCCGCTTGACGCCACTGCTTAATTTTTTCGCGAAAGCCATCTTTGATCAAAGGTTTTCCGCGTTGACTAATCGTGTGCTCCATCGAGGAAAATGAAACTGAAACTGAGGACCTCTGCAAACTACAACTGAAACGCTATCTCACTGACCTCTGCAATTAGCCTATTTACCTCTTCGACCGGGCGGCATAAGATTCCACCCAGTTTGGTTATTAAAGGATCAGAACAGCTTAATGGAACCTTAAGATTCCACCCCGATTACCTGCGGGCAGCTCAGCGTAACCTTAAGATTCCACCTCGAGCCTATCTGTAGAAATCTTAAGATTCCACCCCCCTGAGACCCCCCTAGGCATGGAAAACGTAGTTAGTAAAATTGACATAATATTTAGCAATATTTATTAACAAAATTTATCTGTATTTATCATCAGAAAATCAGGTGCTTACCTAATGAAATGTTATTGGTTCGAGTCCTGTGAACGAGGAGCATGTCTGAGTTCAAGTTGTGGCAACGGGAGGATGCCCTACAGATTTCACGTGTGTCGTACAAGTTTTCAAATAGCACCAAAAAACTTGCACCAATACGAACTTCATCAGTCCGTTCCTCATTGTAATTCACATACCTCCAGCGTAGTTCACCTGACGCCAACGTTTTTTGATTGAAAAACTTGTGCCATTCCACCAACATCTATTTTCCTGGTTCACTTGTCATAATTTCGAGTTTCACTATCTGTTTCACGGACGAATCAGCCATCGCGACACCCCGAGCATCAACATGGGAGGTCAACAAACGCGGAGGCTGGGTGGAATCATAAGGTTCGGCTTCAACTGGCCACTGTTCGACAAATCCGTCGAGTTAATGCCAACACGGGGCGGAATCTTAAGGCTCCCCTTCGACCATCAAACGCTATCTAATTAAACGCTAGCTAATTTTCATTTGCCGTGAGGTGAGAAACTTTCTCTCTAAGGATGCCATCCTAATGTTGTACTACGCCCTAGTACAGCCGATTATGATGAATGGAATCTCTGGACGGGTTGGATGTGGTGCGGGTCTCCTTGATTCTGTTTTTGTAGCTCAAAAATTGCTAATTAAAGTTTTACTTAAAAAAGTCTTAGATACTCCACTGTTGAGCTGTTTAGACGGATCCAGGTTCCTCCATTCCCGGCCCTCATTAATAAAATAACTGTAACTAGGATCCATAAGTCACTACATACGAAAAACCACAGTCATGCAGCATGGCTATAAGAGCGAATTTTCAAAGTTTTCGGCATCTTCCTCCTCCGCCTAAAATTTTCTGAAAATTAATTTTCGGCCAATGTTTTCCCAACTTGATACCATACAAAATTAAAACAGGAGTAGTTTTACGCAAAGTAAAATTTGGGGTGGAAGGAGGGGGAGGGGGAAATCAAAAATGTTTTGAATACCAGAAGAGTAGGTATTGGGTACGTAACAAATTTTTTGTTCCATTTTTTGCCGAGTAACACCTCGGTTTGTAGATTTTCCAACGCTGAACACGATGGTGAAGTCAGAATTGCGATATCCCATTCCGTTATCAGATTAGAGCAGACGAACCAGGAAGAACATCTCAAGAAATAACCACGTTCCTTCATCTTCAAAGTGCTCCAGTTTGAGAATGGAATGAGATATCGCAATTCTGATTTCACCATCGTGTTCAGCGTACAAAAACCTTTAAAATGAGGTGTCACTTGTCAGACTTTTTCATTTTGGGAATTTATGGGTAATTTCCCCCCCTTAAAACTCCCCAAAACTCCCCCTTAGGGTGACCCGATTCTGCCCATCTTCGAACTTAGCCTGTCGATTGCCAAGAAAGATTTTTCGTGCAAATTTGAACTTTTTATCTCAATTCTTTCGAGAGTTATCGTCTGGAATGACACATACATATATAAATATATATATATAAATATATAAATATATAAATATATATATAAATATACATATATATATATATACATATAATTTTTGGTGTCTTTCGGCAAGGAATTCAGGATGGTCTGAAACGGATTTTGGTATAAAAATCTTTCGGAAATTCGAGTTTTAAAAATTTTGGACCGAGAACAATAGCTTCCTTTTCTTCGAAAATTCGCTAAAAGGAGTTACAATTCCTGGAGGAGGGAGTTACCAGGGCTCGGAACCAAAATCTTGTCAGGTTACCTTTTCGAAAAACGGTTCGTGGCCAGATGGCTCATGACTTTAGGGGGGCTAAACTTTTTAATGACTTGCCCGATAGCTTGCGCTCAATTTCTTCGCTTACTGTCTTTAAAAAGAAGCTTAAGTTACATTATCAGCAGCAATATCTCATCCCGTAGAATAAATGTTTAAGTTTTTTTTTGCAATTATTTATTTTTTTATAAATATATTTTTTCCAGTGTATGTTTTAGGTGTTAGACAAGTTAGTTTGTAAGGCAACTCCTCCCCACAGCACAAGTCTTGGACTTATAGTGGGGAGTAGCATTTGTACTAAACACCATTCTGTATTATTGATGATGTTCATATATAAATAAATGCAAACAAAAAATTCACCTCTTCGATCATATTGACGGAGCTTTCAAAATAAACAGTCGGGGCACACTTCGGCCACCGCCAAACCTTCACATCAAAAGGTCGGGGCTCATTTCGGTCGCTCCAA
Source organism: Leptopterna dolabrata (assembly GCA_954871275.1). Lineage (NCBI taxonomy): Eukaryota > Metazoa > Arthropoda > Insecta > Hemiptera > Miridae > Leptopterna > Leptopterna dolabrata. The sequence goes on along the minus strand of OX940986.1, from coordinate 7,336,315 downwards.
AAAAAACCTTTAAAACTCGGGGGCTCATTTCGGAAACTCCCTTTTCAACATGACGTAAATTGACGTAAATGAGAATTTCCGACACAAAACACCAAAAATTTGGAACCACGCGGAGTCAACAATACGCAGACGACGCATACACATGGACAACTTTGCCAGTACGCTGTGCGAGTTGCAATGAAACGCAAGTGTTGCGGAGCCCTGTTCAATAGGTAATCCACCTAATGATACATTGGTAGCTACCAGGCGACAATACATTCTATGTGGGACCCTCGATAGCGGATTTACCCCCATAAATAATACCTGATCGAACGGGTCGATTCTCAACGCAGGGCGTGGAGAGGATCCCTTTGGCAAACAACCGGCTCACACCCCGCGAGCCGCCTAATCGCCTTGTAACGTGAAACAGTGATGCGCTCCCGGCAAGAAAACAATTTGTCGCACTGATCCCATCGCTCAAACTGACGGTGAGTGTTAGTTCTACCGCGAGGAAAAGAGCTTCATTAACATCCGAACACCAGAGAACACCAGGGCTATAAAACTGTACTTTACAGCCAGTAAGAGGGCCGAATTTACATCTCTCAAGTCTGCCTTTAACCAAAGGCTGATTTGGAGCTTAGCTATAAATAAATTCATGTTATCAACAATCCTTTGTGTGCTGAAGGGCTGGCAGTTCCGAAGAAGTTCCTTCGATAGCAGTTCAGGCTCAGACAGCATTGAGCTGGTCTTCCCCATCCTCTCTAATAAGTAAACTTTTTTTTTCTTTTTCTCTCTCAACTAGATGAGTTAGTTCATTACTCATGTTCTACCGACATTTTGATACTTGCAACAATTTTGGCATTTACCTCTATACTTATATGTTTAATGTAATTAATGAGGGAGAGAGAGGAAGGGAGATGACTTAAGGGAGGGAGGGGGAGAGGGAGATGGTGAGAGGGGAGGGAGTGGGAGATTTATTGACAGAAGACTTAACAGAAGAAGAAATTCAAAATTAAAGAGATAACAACATTAATAACTAAGTGAACGACCATCTTGCATGAAGCAATACCTGTAATATTTATATATTACAGAAGAAACCGTCTTCTAATTCGAATAGGCAGAATGAACGTATAGAATAGTTGGGTAGGTTCATTTTGACAAAGGACCATCGACGATACAACCCACGTGTACCCTCGAAATTTCAGCACTCTACGACTATTTTTCGCGTAGATAGAAGCGGTTACAAGAAAAAGGTCAACATTTCATGATCGCGCATGCGCAAACGAATGAAATTTATATGGAACTATCAAAGTATTATTCCTGATCGACCCTCCAAATTTGAACTCATTTCAAGGATATTTAAGGTAATTATGGGCGTTTCAAGTATTTCACGTTTGCGCATGCGCAGACGAAATGATTTTCAAGACTGAAACGGGACCATCTGCGATCTAACCCGCGTGTACCCTCAAAATTTCAGCTCTCTACGACTACTTTCCGCGTTACAAGGAAATGGTCAACATTTCATGTTTGCGCATGCGCAGACGAAAGTTGCATTACGATTGCAATGAAATTCATTTAGAACTATCAAACTACTATTCCTGATCGACCCTCTAACTTTGAACTCATTTCAACGATATTTAGGATTGTTAAATAGGCGTTTCAAGTATTTCACGTTTGCGCATGCGCAGACGGAAGTTACAGTATACTTTTCCGATGATTTTTGTATGGGACCATCTGTGACCCAATCCACATCTACCTTCCAAATTTCAGCCTATTTCGACAATTATTTCGGGTAGTTATTGGCGTTACAAGGAATTACCACAGACACACAGACAGTGACAGACACGGAACCAAAAATGTTCGTCGATGTCTGAAACGCAAAATTGTTGTAGAAATTTTCATTTTGGAGGACACTTTTTTTTCTTTTTTTTAAACTCAATCACGAATCCAAGGCTTCCCTACCTTCGGTTGAGAGGAAGCAAAAGGATAATTTATTGCAGAATAATTCAAATCAAACCAAATTTCAAAATTATAACAATCCTGAGTTAAATTTGTTCACTATTAACGGCAATTACAACGCAGCGCTAGAACTAAGTCTGCGTTGCTGTGGGGAGTGGGTGAACCAAAATATAACAAACTGATATTATTTGAAATTAAATTATCATTTCGTACTTCTTATATGCTCTCTCATATTACGTTTTGACCATATTTACTTTTATGTGTATTGACTTGTTGAATAGTGTTCTACATTAATAGGTCCTTCATCTATTAGAAATGTAAAAACGTTTTTGTTTATACGCTTCTCGAAAACTTACTGGGGTTTTTTAAATCATAGTCTAAACATACATGCAAAACTGGCAGTGTGTAATAAGGGCTGCGAGTAGTAAGTTGCATCCGTGGAAGGGGTTGCAAGGGACTGGAAGATTATAATAAATCATGGATTATTTTTAGAACAATAATAAATAAATTCACTAATTGGTCAGTGACTGGTGACGAATGGGAGTGCTGAACTGCAATCGTATCAGAAATCATCGTTACCGAAGTAGAATTGCACTTATCAATAAACAGCAGTTGCACTTATCAATAAACAGCAGTTGCACATCATGTACAACTAGGCTGATGAAGACACTGATGGTCGAAACGCTGTGTCACAAACGAATGAATTAACCAAATCTCCGAACTGATAAATCAATAAGACAATGGATAAAACTCGCTCCAAAGACTCCTATATCAGAATGATCATCAAACCGATCACCAGCGTTTATTTTGATCCCTTTCTGACAGGCGCATTCCAGTCAGCCTACGTCAATAGGCGAAGCGACAATTAAAATCGCCTCACCATTGACGCAGATTCGCTCTATAGGAACAAGGAGGTACTATTAAGGTAATGACAACTGCCATTTACGGACAGACCGGAGGAATGCTGGACCCGCTAATTTGTTATTAGAAATGACAACCGCGGGATTTTTTTTTTAAATACCTAATTTATACAAATACAATTTTATCGACACAAAGGTTTTATCGGGAGACGATCTCGACGGGGCCAATGGCTTCTTAGGAAATAGATTCCAGCTTCACGAAAGTTCGATATAATTTTGGCACATTCCAACAACAGCAGATCAATATACTCGTAAATACGTGGAGAGGAGACTGAGATTTATTAACGTAGGAAGTCGCTTCATCTGAAGCGCCATCTAATAAAAACCCAACTCCCTAATTTACCCCATGTGATTCTAAAGTATTTACTAAATAATATTTATATAATAAGAGGTAACAAATAATAAAAATAATTCCTATATCTTTGGGGCTCAACACTGGTACAGTTTCGCTGAGTAACGAAATGGAAATAAGGCAGGTAAGGCCCTATTGACTTGTTGAAATTCCGATACCGCTTTCACCCAATATTTTTTAAAGTAATAAGTAAGTACGCAATGTCCATTTTTGGTTTATCATTTCCAATAATGAACCATTGGAATCGAGCATGGAGGAAAAAAAAAAAAAAAAAAAAAAAAAACTAACCCTCCCTCAAAATTTGATGGTTTACGTTTCAAGGTACGTAGAATCCGAAAATGCAATAAAAATATTTCGGTACGCCGTACTGGCCACTTTTCTTAGTTACCTACAAACAAAATTAATGAAATTCGGGTTATAGGTTCCGTTCAGGGCCTAGTTGGTCCTCGAAGCTCGGCGATACTGTCAGTCATCTCTAAGGGGTTCCAAATAGGGGTTCAAATTTTCAGAACGCCGTATCTCGAAAACTTTCGATAGAAGGGTATGGTTTTTTTACGTTAAGAAATTTGTCTTGAGGTAAACCATTTTTTGAGACCACCCGGAGCATTGTACGTCCAGCCGTTCGTGTGCACGAAAAAGCTTCGTCAACACGATCGTGAATCAAACGGTATAAATCCGGCCCGGATATCATCACTAGGGAGCACCTGATTATAATCAAGGATGGCTGTATGAAGTCGAGTTGGTTGTTCTCCGATATTATTTCATTTGGTAAGTGATGGACTACTGGATTTTGCTGGTAGGTACTTGTGAAACTTGAAAAAACGTTGAAGTATTACTGATGGGTAAATTATTACACAACGGAAAATTATTACACAACGGTAAATTAATACACAACGGTTCACCTACCTAGAAGGGGCTGGATTTTGTTGATCGGTACTTTTGCAACTTGAACAACCGTTGAAGTATTATTGATGGGCAAGTTATTACACAACGGTCAATTATACTTGACCACGAGGGTAGGTACTGACCACAGAAAACAGTGATCTTCGCAGAAGGGGCATCTATTTCACTCCACATCAACACTTTTCCTTCAGAACTTCATTATTTGCGTTTCTTTTTGCCATTTTAGTTACTGCTTCTCATCGACAGAATTATTTTAGCTACACTTAACTCGTGTCATCACTAGGGACGCGCTAACAATCGGGAATTGGCCCGAGATAAAATCATTGCTAGGGATCACCTTATTATAATCAAGGAGTATGAAGTCGAGTTGGTTGTTCCGTGATATTATTTCATTTGAAAAATGACGGCTGTTTTGGAGTTTGTTGGTAGGTACTTTTGCAACTTTTTTCACTCCACATCAACAATCTCAACAGAACTTCATTATTTGCGTTTCTTTTTGCCATTTTAGTTAATGTTTGTCATCCACAGAATTATTTTAGCAACATTTAACTCGTCATTTAGGTAGGTATAGGTACCTAGTGACGAGTACGGGGTTCGGTACTAACCTACGGAGGGTCTCCGATCTACATAATATGTATAGAATAGTACATATTATATTATATAGACGGGTTATCTATGCAGAGAGCTGTGATCTGTAACAGAAGGGTATTCTGTACAAAACAATAAACCGTTGTGCAAGTATTTCCAGCATTTTTGATACTATGCTATTAACCGAGACATAATGCCATGGCGGAATACTCGTATTTGGTACAATCACATTGAAACCACTATGATAGACATCTCTTTGTTTCTACTTATTGATACGAGCACTAAAAGTAGGTACTGAATATTTCTTCCGATACCACGTACTTTTGTGATCGATATTTTCGATTCAGTAGGCAGATAGAACTGATACTGATGCTCACTATTAGTAACTCCCGATATCCTGAAGTATCGACGCCACCTGTCATCTAATTTTTCGAAAATCGGAAGTAAGAGTCAGTAGAGTTCTAGTGGCTAATCGGATAATAGATGAGTAAGTACCTACCTACTGATACAAATCGACACAAACTTTAAGGGTAGATCGTGGCAATTGTTCAGCAGTATTGGTATTCATGCTTCAGGATGTCCCAGTGTTTCTAACTGATTCGTTCTATTACCTAAAAAACGTGGGATGAAAACATTCGATAAGATATCGCCGATTCTCTTCGATATTCCGATACGATAAAAACCACGATATATCCACAAATATCAGAGCTGTCGAAAGAAAGTAGCGATATCAGTAAATACCTAACATTTTATTGACTGATCTCAAACCAGAGCTGTTATCCAATGTTCTAGCTGTGCAATTTTTTCTGAATAATACGACGTCTACGTTCAATAAAGCTAAATATTCCTCTCTACCCAACCAAGTGTTTTTTCTCCGATGTACTATTACGAAGATACAGTTCGAAAAAACAATATATAGGTTTTCCAAATCGCATTAACGGATAAACAAATCTAACTAACGGATATACACGATCAAATTAGAGACTTTCCAAATCGAATTAACGATTATCCTAAACGAATTAATGGTTCCCCAAAAATATCTACATGGGTATCTACATTCAAAGTCCGCAATAGAATCAAGAGAAAAGAAAGAAAAATGAACCATCGCTATGCGTATCCATCATCTTCTATTTCCATAGACTTTCAAGTATCAAATCAATACCTTCCTTCCTAATGCAACCGTTATCGTGCTTTTCATTCACGCCTATCGCCTACACATTTTGACAATACAGGGCAGTTCTAACTTATTACTCTCGTTGGTTTTATACTTCTTTTCATGTCAAGCATAAGACAAGGGGTAGTTGATGGCTTTTTAGTTTGGACGAGTAAATCGTTAGTCCAATTTGGAAAATCGTTTAAAATTTGATTTACCCTTCAATTCAATTTGGAAAACCTTTTAATTCAATTTGGAAATTCTACAACGCATTATTAATTGAATTTTCATTCAATGCAAGAACTAGCCTTTTCTGGTTTTTGAGGAAATTGATATGAACAAGGTTTCAACTTTGCCTGAATGTGAATGAGTAACTAACCTCGTCTATTGATAAATAGGTTAGCCGTCCACTAATAACTATAAGTAACTATAAGTTTTATGAATTTCACTGCTTCAGCTATCTTGACATTAAAAAACTCCCATTCGAGCGAGGAGATGATAGGTAATGTTCAATTTCAAAAGTTGCTGATTTCCAAAGATCTCCTTTAAATTTTGTTGAACACATCTTAGAATGACCTAGAAATCAAGCTCATAGAAATCATGCTTAGTCACTTACGTAATGTTATCCCATTATGTATCAGCAAGAATAAGGTTGTGAGACTACCTGAAACGAAGAGGAAAACATCACATATAAGAAATGTAGCAATACGATTTATCACAAAAGTACCAGTGAGTGGCTCAACGCATGGCACACTAGAGATTTAACGATAAATTTATATACGCCCCTCAAATTTGTTATCATGAGAAATTTGGTACCCAAGGTGATAGATACTGAGAACAAAACACGCTACCTGCTAGAGTTTGGATAGTTCATTTCAACTGAAACCAATAGTTGGTACTGAACTGAGCCAATGCCCTATCAACAATTACGTCAATCACCACCCTTTTAGCGAATTTTCGAAGAAAAGGAAGCTATTGTTCTCGGTCCAAAATTTTTAAAACTCGAATTTCCGAAAGATTTTTATACCAAAATCCGTTTCAGACTATCCTGAATTCCCTGCCGAAAGACACCAAAAATTATATGTATACATATATATATATTTATATATATATTTATATATTTATATATATATTTATATATGTATGTGTCATTCCAGACGATAACTCTCGAAAGAATTGAGATAAAAAGTTCAAATTTGCACGAAAAATCTGTCTTGGCAATCGACAGGCTAAGTTCGAAGATGGGCAGAATCGGGTCACCCTAAGGGGGAGTTTTGGGGAGTTTTAAGGGGGGGAAATTACCCATAAATTCCCAAAATGAAAAAGTCTGACAAGTGACACCTCATTTTAAAGGTTTTTGTACGCTGAACACGATGGTGAAATCAGAATTGCGATATCTCATTCCATTCTCAAACTGGAGCACTTTGAAGATGAAGGAACGTGGTTATTTCTTGAGATGTTCTTCCTGGTTCGTCTGCTCTAATCTGATAACGGAATGGGATATCGCAATTCTGACTTCACCATCGTGTTCAGCGTTGGAAAATCTACAAACCGAGGTGTTACTCGGCAAAAAATGGAACAAAAAATTTGTTACGTACCCAATACCTACTCTTCTGGTATTCAAAACATTTTTGATTTCCCCCTCCCCCTCCTTCCACCCCAAATTTTACTTTGCGTAAAACTACTCCTGTTTTAATTTTGTATGGTATCAAGTTGGGAAAACATTGGCCGAAAATTAATTTTCAGAAAATTTTAGGCGGAGGAGGAAGATGCCGAAAACTTTGAAAATTCGCTCTTATAGCCATGCTGCATGACTGTGGTTTTTATTCTTTATTCAATATTGCAATGGTCCAAAATTCATAGTTTTATTTTTTTATAAGATACGTAGAAGCTACTTCCGAAATAACTGTCTTCAAGTAAGTCATCGTGACAGAGTAGATTTAAGTTGGTCTACCCTCGACAAACACATACAAGGTGAATATTACCTATGTACATATTATGCTGTAAAACCAAGCAAAACAACAGGTGCTAAGAGTTCAACAACTTTTAACTGAAAGAATATAATATTTATTGTGGAACTCGTTGCTAGGAACACGGGGAAGTATTATGACGTACATTTCGGGCTCAGCTAGCTTAGCCCGTGTTAGTTAGCTTCACTAACTGAGAAGAAAATGTGCTAATTTGTAATAAACGAATCATCTCCCGTGAACCTCTTTGGTCCTGTACAACTTTTGGTTTATTATTTTCAGTAATAAAGCTTTGGAAACGACCATGAAAAAGAATTTTTTTTTAAATTCCCCCCCCCCCCCCTCAAAATTTAATGGTTCACGTTTCAGGGGACGTAGAATACGAATATCGAATAAAAAAACATAGCTAAGTTAGTTACTTTAATTAATTAAGTCTATTATTTAATTAAGTTCTGTTAACTGGCTGCCTATATTGCTTGATTTATTAATTAATCCGCAACGTAGGTACTTGAAAAGAGATTTTCACATTCTGTGTGTCCCTTGGAAATTAAAAGCGCTGCAAAGCCCTTGTCTCATGGGTTTATTATTCTACTGGAAATACCTACAAAAATGTTGGCTGTTCATTTATTGCTTCTTGCATGTGAAATAATTTAAATAGCTATTTCTTATTGTTTCCACCAATTTGGCCTCCAAAACACGAATTAGGTACCCTCATTTTTTTCCTCAAATTATCTTTGATCATTGGTAGTGCCATTTAATTGTCTTGATTCACCTGTTGACAATTTTTCTAGTGTTGCTATACAAACTGATGCTGATTTCAGACAATTTCCCAGGTTTTTAGCTCATAAAAAATCGATTTTGGGGGCAGAACCATTGGTAGAACCTAAATTTTCCACTCTTTGGTCAAAATTGACTTCATATTCGGTCTTCTTGTCCACAAAAACATGGAAAACGATACCTCAAAAGCTCATGTTACTAACATGTTACTAAAACGCAAAAAGTACCTATTTTTATAACCATTTTCACTCATAACACCCCTTGGTATATTCTGCAAAGTTTCGGGACACAACTAGGGCCCAAATGGAGCATGTGTGCGAAAGAACGACTTTTTTAGACCGAAAATGAAGACGGTACACGTGATACGGCGGACGGACATTGCATTTTTTGAATCTACGCACCTTGAAATGGAAAAGAAAAATTTTTTGCTGAGGGAATACATAGGTTTATTATTCACAGAATAATAAACCAAAAATCCGTCCGTCCGCGGCTTTTTCCTTACTTCACACGAACCAAATTCGCGAAATTCTGTATATATATGGGTCCCATTTGGGTTATAGTTGGTCCTCGACGCACTCAACTTTAAGGGGTGAAAAATAAGGGCTGAAATGTCCAGAGTATCCCTACCTCGGAAAATTGTATTTTGAGGCCTGGTTTTTCTCGCATTTTTAAATAGTTCGATTTTTTCCCCCTGAATTTTTGAGTCCATCCGTAGCATTCCACGATGTTGCCATAAAACTTGCTATACAATTTGCCATTAAGAGCAGGGCGCATGCAGGCATCAAGCTGTGTCGAGAGCGCACATCACTAGTCTCCAGTTAGCTGGACGATATAGCGTAGTGGTCTAACGGACGAACTGATACGCTGAAGTTCCCGGGATCGAAACCCTACTGGGACTAAATATTTTTTCACTCCACATCAACAATTTCCCTTCACAACTTCATCTCATAACTACTTCACTTCTTCGCTGCATATGTACATTATATATAATATATATATTATACGTATAATATATATTATAGTATATAATATATAGTAATATACATACATAGTAATAGTACATAGAAGTGTTATCTATACAGAAAGTTGTGACCTGTAACAGAAGGGTGTTCTGTACAAAATAATAAACCGTTGTGGGATTTGCAGCGTTTCTATCTTTGGAACATTCTCATCACCAACCCAGATTGGTAGGTACTTTACGTAAGATCCCCAATTCGGCATCAGGGTTCTTGCACTGCCAATGCACACTAATTACTAAAATTATTGAAGTCGCGTTTCATTTTTGTGGTAAGGAGGATTCTTAAGAGAAATCTAGCGGTAAGGGTAGTTCATGGCACCGCCAAATTGGTATGGACATTACCTTGGATTTTTTACCTTGGCAGCTTACAGGGCAGGTATATACTAAAGTATCTGAATATTTAAAGGCCCGGATATAGTAAGGGCTGGTGGTGGGTCGTAAATTAGAGGGAATGGAAGGGTCAAGGATAGTCAAGGGTCATAAACTCAGTCGAAGCAAGAGGCCAACTTTGCATGATTTCAACCCCCTCGTCATGAATGCGGTAAGGGCGAAAAGGGCGGGTTTCGCTCGGGTTATCCCAGAGAGATATAACAGACAAAACGGGCCAAGACGCCCGGTGATGGCCCGAGGTAAAAAGTAAACTGAAGAAACGAGGGTGAAGCCTGATGTTTCCGAGGCGTCTGGAGCAGTAAACCTTTACGACTGAAATTCCTTTCATACAGACAGGAAGTCCTCTCGACTTTCCCCCCAAGATGGGGACTTGTGAAGGTGTAATAAAATCCAATGGGACGCGACGGTTCAATTCAAGTAATACAATCATCAGCAAACGAGTCCTTGGGCCCGAAAGAGTGAACTGGCCGTAACGTACAATATTCACACCAAACCCATGACACCCCAAATCACAATCAATATTCAAGTAATAAGATTTCAAGAAAAGTAGAAGTCCAAAATACACAGGCTTCAAAAACAGGTGGTGCAACAAATGAGAATCCATTGTTAAAGTTGAGTAGCACGAGAACCACTCCCTAACAACCATTAAAATGAGCCCCACAAATAATGGGACTAACTGAGTGTTATTATATACATATTTTATTAGTTATTATATTGCGTTACAAAGAAAAAGGTTTTGTAAATTTTACTAGGGTTTTCATGGGTAAGAACTAAATCACTCGCCATGAAATCGTGGAAACCCATTTCAAAGAAAAACTGAGTAACTTAAATCACTTGCGGCGGAGTAGTGTAAATCCATAGCAAAAAACTACAGGATAAGAATAGAATAGTCTATTTCCACGTAATCTAACAAACTGTGGACCGGTTTCGGTTGTTAAACCATCATCATGGAATTCTACGGAATAGGATTCTATTGTGTACTGATGATGGTTTAACAACCGAAACCGGTCTACAGTTTGTTAGTTTACGTGGAAATAGACTATTCTATTTTTATCCTGTAGTTTTTTAAAAACTGATTTATTGAAGGGTCGTCTATTTCCACAATACACGACAAATACACTGTTATACCGGTTTCGGTGATCAAACCATCGTAACTGTTTATTGTTTGTTACTGACGATGGTTTGATCACTGTGTATTTTTCGTGTATTATGGAAATAGACAACCTTCCAATAACTCCGTTTATCTTTTTCATGGGTACCTAATATTTCATTTTACTTATTACAACAATAGTAGGTACTTATTTTAGAACAGTACTTACTACTGTTACTTACTTTAGTGGCATTTATCAACATTAATTTTTCATGAGGTCAAATTTTTCCACCTATTTTGAAGTTGAAGCATTAAAAAATTCAGAACTTGTGGGAAAAATCGTATGAACCGTAAGTTGCTAAAATTTACTATTGATACAATTTTTTCCACAATTTCTGAAATTAATGTTTCAACTTATCTTAGAGAAGTACTTACTAATTTGGTTATTTTAAGTGGCATTTATTTAAACCAACCAACTCATGGGGTAGTGAAAACAAACTGTATTCCACCTATTTCAAAAGTGAAACATTAAAATATTCAGATATTGTGAAAAAAATCGTATGGATCATGAATTGTAGCCAAAATAGTTGAGGGAAAAAAAACATTGAAAATCTCATGGATATTTGTAGGGCTTCTTTTCGTTACCTTACGATTGATTCAGTGGCGTCAAAAATCACCACGCCACCATTAGTTACAGCTTAAAAATTCATTTTAGAATCGATGAAACGGTCGATATTCTATTCCCATGACAAGTATTAGTGCACATTCTTGAATCAACATTCGTACAATGAACCACAAGTTCACCTACGTAATGCCCATGGTATAATTATGCTGGTACAGAATTATCATTCCACACCAGTGACCGAGCCTTTTAATTATCTTCACACATTTCCATCACGTAACAGAGGACCCTCTACTCAGATTGTATGCCAACGTATGACCTCAAGCCACTAATTGAGTTCCTAATTTTTGTTTTCCAAGAGTCAACCAACGTAGGTATGTTTTGATGAAAATATCTGGATGCCCCCCCCAACACAAAACCGTGCAAGTCGACTGGTAGAAGACTGAATGAAGTCTTACAAACTGCTGAGTAGTTTGCTTCATCAGTCGAAATAAAATGAAGCTCTGAGATATGCAAAACTCAATCAGGTGAGCACCTAAAGGCTTAATGCTGTATAGGCACCTGTTTTCTACTAGTGAAAATGAAATAGGTTATTACGGCCGTGAACTTGATTGATGGTTTTAATTTCTGAATCCATTGCTGGGTTGGATCTCGGGAACTTAAATCATAAAACTCATTTCGACAAGGTTTCATTTTCATTTCCATCCTGCACGTCTGAGAAACACAAATGGCAATTTATTATGGAGACATTATACCAACCATTACACCAACTAATTAGGTATTAATTTTAATTTGTCAAATTGTCACTAGAATAATATCCAGCCAAGGTATTTAGTTTCAATGAAATTTTCAGCAATAGGTATGGTATCATGAAAACGATTAAAATTCTTAAGGTTAAAATGAACCACTTTAGGCAGTTGAAACTACCTGAAGTAGGTACTAGTTGATGATATGTACCTACATGCCTATACCAACGTGTTGTGATTAATAAACTGCCTTGTTGAACTCCATACTGGTTGTTATTCGGATCTGTGTCTATCCGTCTGTGCGTTCGCAAATCCTTGCCACGTGCATGACTTAGTTCGAATCTGATTCTGCTGACATTTTCACAGGCTTGACCTGGGGTTGGGCCTCAGATGGTCCCCCTGTGAACTGTAATTGATAATTTACTGGAACGCAAATCCGGGGTACTAAATTGCTCGCGAATCAATGGCCCGATTTTGCTCAAATTCAGTGGGTAGTTGGGGTTGGGCTTCAAATGGTCCTCCTGTGAATTTTAGAACGACCGGATCAATGGTACGGCCACTGCGTATATTTCTCACGAATAAACGGCCCGATTTTACTCAATTTCGGAGAGTAGTTGGGGTTTAGCTTCTAAATTGCACTTATTCGATAGGGATTTCCTGGGGTGAAGCACGAAGTTAGGTATCAACCATGGAAAACAGTAACTTACTGTGACAGTAACACTGTCTACACTGTATGGATATACAGGGAAATAACCGTTGTGTAATGATTTGCAACGTTTTTATTCAAGATTACGTTCATGGACGGTTTGTCTTGTGGATTTTGAACGGGTAGACAATAACGGGCACATACAGCACCATTTCATTTCCAATAAATTTTCTTATTAAATAGATACATTGAAATACATGGGACAATATAAATTTATAAAAGCGCTGGTTGGTCAGGATATGCTTCAGTAATAACGATTTATTCAGCGGCTGCGATTTTGTTTTGACCATGTATTGACCGCCAATGGGATATATGAAAATAATTGAAAATGTTTACCGAACATACCAATGATATTCCGTCTCAACTTTTGGATTTTTCTCTCACACAATTTTCACAATGCAAATGAGGAATGGACATGGGTCGGAATTAGTTTCTTTTGACCTCAGCATCGGATTCAGCGCCTTAAAAAACCCGTGAAGTCCAATTTTCAGCTCCCAAATCCGAGTATAAGCTAAAGGAAAAAAATTAGGGACATTTCTAGAATTCAGACCAGACATTTTGGAGAAAATTGAGCAATATTGCAAGGTTGCATCTTGTCGTGAGTCCCTCCCGGAACCACTCCTAGCAAACTTAAGTTCTCACAAACATTTCAATAGCCAACTTTAGTTTCTGTTAATAAACGGTACGAGTGGGGACACAAGCCGCAGGACCAGGTGCACAACCTGGAGCCCCTCCATCCTCTCCCAACAGGGGAGTTGGAAGGAGAAGGCTTCCGGGTCTATATAACCCCGGATCCTGCGACTTTTTACTCATTCTACGCTTCCTCTAGCCGCTGGCTACTCTCTCTCTCTCTCCTTACCATGTCTCTCTCCTACTCCCAAAAGATCCAGCCGATGGTGGAGGTATCGCCCTTAACCAGAACTGGCAAATTCCCTAAAAGATCGGTGGAGGTCCGCCCTTAACCGCACACATCCAAAAAGATCCAGCCGATGGTGGAGGTATCGCCCTTAACCAGAACTGGCAAATTCCCCCCTCGCCTCTCGTGGTGAATTTTACGCCAATTTAAATTCATCACACATCTACTATTTCCTTTTCTTATACTGCTTTTTCTTTTCATCTCCAGTCGTCGTAGAGAAATTTGGGTATTTAGCGCAGCAATGTAATCAACGATTGTACTGATTCCAGGGGTTTACTTATATTTATGGAGTGCTGCCGTTGAGAGTGAAAAGGAATGGAGAAAAAAGGAAAATTCTCAATGGAAACAGCGAACATCCGCGCGTTGTTCCACCATTTATTGATATTGAATCTTCTAGACGAAGATGTGCGCTTTCGGTCAGTTTGGCGCGGCTGTTTCAAAAATAGATCAGACTCGCCAGCTCCTGGTGGGGGCTCAGGTGCTGGGGGTCGCCGTTTATTTTCAAAAGGTTTTCGACTCCCCTCTCATCTAGAAGAGGGTTTTGCGCGGTTTATCGCTGGTAAGGTCTAGCCGCTGCTCAGATGGGTGAGGAATGCGGAACTGTTCCGTTATTTGAATTCTCCACACGGACGTCTTCTGTTCGATATTCAAGACCTGAGATCTGACGGTTCTGATGACCACGAGGATGTTTCAACGAGTTTAGCTGTCCACGCATAAATGAATTAGTTTTCTGACACCCCCCCCCCCCCTCCCCAAATTATTTCGAATGTTGAAGAAACTCTTACTTGGACTTCAGCAGCACACACAAGTCATCCCTCGAAAGACGAGCTGTCTAGTTCTTGAACATTCTAGCTCAGAATTGGTTAACCCACAATTATACCTGATAAGGAGGGCAAAGTCATGATATTTCGTTTCTAATCGTTGCGGACAACGATTCTAATTACTACAATTTCCGCAACATTCTAATTTTTTGCAGCTGTCATATGAGCATGAGGGTCGTCCAAAATTTGGGTTTGGAAGGAAATGAATACACACAGACAAATCCAAATTTTCATTCACCGACGTGCATATTTTGATCGTTTAATTTCGAGCAATTGAGTTTTAAAGGATACCTATGTGTTTCCTTTGTTTATTGAAAGAAGATGGCGTATTCTTGGTTTATTATTTTCAATAATGAACCTTTGAAATCGACCATGAGAAAAAAATTGTTCAACCCCCTCAAAATTTCATGGTTTACGTTTCAAGGGACACAGAATACGAATATCGAATAACAAAAAATTCCGTCCGTCCGCGTCTTTTCCTTAGTTCCCACGAACAAAATTCTCGAAATTTGGTATATGGGTCCCATTTGAGCTGTAGTTGGTCCTCGAAGCTAGGCGTTACTGTCACTCAACTTCAAGGGGCGAAAAATAAGGGCTAAAATGTCCAGAGTATCCCTACCTCGGAAAATTGTATTTTGAGGCCTGAGTTTTCTCGAATGTTTAAATAGTTTGATTTTTTCCTGAATTTTTGAGTCCATCCGGAGCATTCCACGATGTTGCCATAAAAATTTGAATTTGCCCTGAGCTGCGTGTACGCAGGCATCAACCTGGAATGAGCGCACATCACTTGCCTCTTACCCGCGTGGGCCCTCAGCTCAGTGGGCTAGGCGTCGGAATCCCACGCTGAAGGTCGCAGGTTCGAATCCCAGCCCAGGACCAAAAAAAAATTTTCACTCCACATCAACAATTTAGGTACCTTCAGAACTACATACATACATGAATTTTAGGTACCATTTTACATACTACTTTTTATGAAACTGTAATTCCCGGGCCGGCTCTAGTAGTCAATTTAGGGCTTTCCTGAGGGCAGCTCGAGGGTAAGTAGTGGAACAGTGATCCACGCAAAACGGGCGCCCATCCAGGTAAATAATAAACCGTTGTGTAATAATTTGCAGCGTTTTTCCAAAACTCGAGAAATTTTGTAATTCGAGACAATAAACGATTTGAGTTACAGAAACGTTTGGGGTGTTTACATTTTGTTTCAAGTAGGTATGATACTTCGACAATTCGCTCCAAGCTTCACGCCCCCTATGAATACCTCCCTATAGAAGGGATCCCCGATTGCATCCGAGTATGGCCTTCGTTAACAAGCATCAATGCCCATCAATCGATCACTAATTGCACACAAAACATAGTTAGTTATTCATGTTCCTACTACGAGCACTATCATGGAAAAAGATTCATTCAACTAATTTACCAGCTATCCAAATTTAACAAACTATTTTTTCATCATGTTTTCAAAGTAGTTAGTGCAGGCGTAGCAAATGATATGGTCTTAGCTCAGTTGAGGCCCCCCATGATTAATTAACCGGTGACATGGCTCAGTGTGGCAGGCTCCTGCAGGTAATGGATTAATCTCTACACAGACTTCAACTTCATAACCGATACGCAAACAACTTTTGCTTAACTAACCCCCCTCCCATCAACGCCGCCGTCAACTACTTTATTTCTGAGCTTCAGTTGATGACGTCGCGTTCTCGTTATTTCTGTTCAATTTCGGCCTTTTGTCAGACTGCCAGTGGACTGAATGAGGAGGGGTAATTTCGACACTGATACTGTTGAGCAATGGATGCACTCTGCGCCTCGACACGAGATCCGTTACTCATCAACCGCATTTGATTGCCAGAGAAAGACTGACACAGCCGTTTGTAGCGAACACGTGGAAGGGCAGAATCCACCGGAATGTGATAGGTGGTGGATTTAACACGCCAAAGGCAATCAACATTTCAATGGATAACTTCAAATGGATGGATTAAATGAATCTGGAACAAGCACATTACGTTCACAATGACGGTTGGACAATTCCTAATCGGGTGTTGTCTCCTTCAAAACAGCATTATTTGAGATTTTGACACGATTTTATAATTTACACCAACCAAATTCATGTCAATGTAAATCTGACCATCATCTACTCATGTACTCGTATTATGATGGTTCTTGTCGCGTTCTCTCCCATTTACAACGACTCAGTAGGTAAGGTGGTAATACCAGAACAGTTACAGGTTACCAACTTCTTTTTAACCCGTGTTGAAGGTTTATCGACAAGCGTGCTGACTTACGTCTATTAATTAATAGACGTCTATTGAGGACAATATATTTTTAAACCTCACAATGACCTCTAAGGTCGACAGCGTCGGTGGTGACGACAAACCCCCCCGACACCGAATTCAAAAAAACCTCTTCCCTCCGTCATTCTTTACCGAACGGATTGAACGTTCAAATATGTGTATTTTTGGTATACAAGAAGTAAGACAAATTAGAGTTCTTGTGAGTCAAAATTATTGCAATAAATTACTAAAAATTAGTGAATGATGGTTGAGGAAAGACCAGTTCAACATCCTAATACATTTATGCGCAAAATTTGTTGACTCACAAATAGTTCATATTAAAATAAATTAAGTAAAATCAAGAAAATAGGAGGGAGATGGTAATTTGAAGGAATATGCACCTATAGGATTATTTGAATGACGAGAAAGTTTTGGTGTCAAAGAGTTTTTTTGTGTGGATATTTAAAAGTAAAAACTAGGGAAAACGTTCGATAATGTAACAGATAGGTTGAAAGATAGTTCAAGTAGTTTGCTCATGCTTAACGGTATTTTTAATGCAAACTTTAGGTAGGTATAACATAAATCAGCTTTCTTAATGACCCAAAAACCTGCGTAATATTTATCATCATCAATGATCTGATGAAGTACAGGCTTTTGATGAATAAATCAAGGGTGTCCCAGCATCTATTTAGGTAAATATATTTTTAAACCTCACAATGACCTCTAAGGTCGACAGCGTCGGTGGTGACGACAAACATGCCGACACCGAATTCAATAAACATCTTCCCTCCGTCATTCTTAACAGAACGGATTGAGCGTTCAAAGATTTGTATTTTTGGTATACAATAAGTAAGACAAATTAGAGTTCTTGTGAGCCAAAATTATTGCAATAAATTACTAAATTGGTGAATGATGGTTGAGGAAAGACCAGTTCAACATCCTAACACATTTATGCGCAAAATTTGTTGACTCACAAATAGTTCATATTAAAATAAATTTAGTAAAATTAAGAAAATAGGAGGGAGATGGTAATTTGAAGGAATATGCACCTATAGGATTATTTGAATGACGAGAAAGTGTTGGTGTCAAAGAGTTTTTTTTTGTGGATATTTAAAAGTAAAAACTAGGGAAAACGTTCGATAATGTAACAGATAGGTTGAAAGATAGTTCAAGTAGTTTGCTCATGCTTAACGGTATTTGTAATGCAAACTTTAGGTAGGTATAACATAAATCAGCTTTCTTAATGACCCAAAAACCTGCGTAATATTTATCATCATCAATGATCTGATGAAGTACAGGCTTTTGATGAATAAATCAAGGGTGTCCCAGCATCTATTTAGGTTAATATATTTTTAAACCTCACAAAGAGCTCTAAGGTCGACAAGCGTCGGTGGTGACGACAAACACCCCGACACGGAATTCAAAAAAACACCTTCCCTCCGTCATTCTTTACCGAACGGAACTGAATCACGTACCAATGCTTCTATCTCCATCGCTTATAATATCTTCCCCGTGACGTCAAACTTTATTATTAGTCCCGAATTACGTCACTCATTTTTTTTCTCCATCCCCACTAAAAACAACGACGCTCAAAATGTTCGAGATGTAAAAGAAAAAGTTTTAAAAATAAATGGAAAAACCCCCATAGGAAAACTCGCGGGGAGGATTGCGTTGGTGATTTGGAGTTCTAGCTTCTTCGTTAGGTAGCAAGATCGTTGTTAATAATAGAAAACTGACTCCCGAGCCAAAAGTCACGTCACCGTTTTCCTGGGTCGTTGCTACTTCGCACAGTCGGGTTTGCGTTTCAGCCGTTGCAATTTTTTCCTAGCCTATGTGGTTGTCATGTATTCAGTTTTAGAAGGCCTGCCTGGGCTTGAATTTTATTAGGTTGGGGGCCCCTCCCGTATTAAACTGAATTTGATAGGCTAGCTACAGCAGCGTGCCTAAGAACGCTACGAAGCCCTTGTCACATGGGTTTATTATTCTATTGGACAAACCTACAGCAATTTCGGCTGTTCATTTATTGTTTCTTTCATGTGCAATAACTGAAATAGCCACCAACTTTGGCCCCCAAAAAACACGAATTAGGCTCCTATTTTTTACAGTACCTATATCTTTGATCATTGATAGTGCCATTTAATTGTCTTGATTCACCTGATACAACTTCTAGTGTTATTGTACACATTTACGGTCAATTTACGGACGATTTCCCAGGTTTTTGACTCATAAAAAATGAATTCTGGGAGCTGAACCTTCGTTGCAACCTCAATTCTTCACTCTTTGGTCATAATCAAGTTCATATTCGATCTTCTCGCCCTAAAAAACGTGGGAAACGATACCTGACAAACTCATGTTCACTAAAACCTTTAAAAAAAAAACCACTCGAAAACCCCTATTTTAACACCCATCCCCCCCCCCCCCTTTTACACCCCTATTTTTAACACCCCTGGGTGTATTCCGATCGGGTGGCGAGCTTCGGAGCACAACTAGGACCCAGATGCGTTCCGAAATTCGGACACAAACTGTGTGCGGAAGAACGACGATTTAAGACCAAAATTTAACGTAAATTTAGGCTGAAACTTCGTCAGAACCTCGATTTTCCACTGTTTGGTCCAAATCGACTTCCGATTCGGTCTCCTCGTCCTTAAAAAAAAAAAAAAAAAAAAAATGGAAAACGATACCTCACAAGCTCATGTTCACTAAAACCTCAACAAAAAAAACCTTGAAAAACTCTGGAAGATAAACCAAAACCAGACTGCAACCCATTGAATAAATAATAAAAGATCATCAGTTAGATCTTTTCCTCGGTTTATAACGAAGAATTGATGCACTGCGCATTCAATTGCTGCCGGCCATTGAGTTGATATCGCGACATATCATCATAGTGAGGCGATGACTGAGTAATGATAGAATCAAATCGATACGACTTGAGCGGGAGAACCTATATTTCCAACACCAGTGGACGAGGAAACCCAGATATATCAGCTGTCGCTCATCAATAACTACGTGAATTCAACCAATACGCGTTGCAATTACACCGAGCAACGCACGGGTGGTACACGTTCGATGCAACGAACGACGATTAGAGGTGTCGCTCAACACGCGATGTTGTGTGAACTGATGCACTGAGCCGATATTGACCCTGAATTATCCCTTCATGTATAAACAAACATACCCCCAAACCCTGAGGCTCGCTACAATAGGATTTCCACAATTTCCGTTGTGTTACAGAGGGTTAAACTGTAATGATCCATGTCTGGACCTTCCCGCGTGGATTGTTAGCTTACAGTTCTCAAATGCAATCAGTAAAATATTCCACGTATCTAGCTAATGAACCGAACTGAAATTGTGAGGGTACGTGGGGGTTGGTGTCCAAACAGTCCCATACAAATTACGTTAACAATTTTTTTAACAAATCGCCAACTTTCCTCTGCGCATTAGCAAGACTTTTCCTAAAAACGTCCATAATTACCTGAAAAAAGGAAGAAATAAACTTTGAGTCTCATATAAATTTCATCAAATTCTAACTGTGTAGTAGTTAGGTAGTTTATGGCTCGTCATGAAAAATATTGGCAGCAGAATTCCGGAAGAAACCAAGTAATCCATGGATTACACTTGACAACTGTTACTGCTGACTATCTCATTTATTGTCAGTAACGCGGTGGGTGTGGGGAAAAATTGTAAGATACACGACATTATTGTCTCCGCAGATTCAATTACCCCGTCAACAATGAAAAAGGACGTGGACGGAATATAAGGGACACGAGCTGTAGGGGCTTCATCCCATGGTCCACCGGACCGGGAAATTTCACTTTTTCGAACAGCCGGTGGTAGGAAAAACGCTTGCATTCATTCCGCACGGACGAATCCCCATTTTGAACGTCCCGCCGATGTATCTGCAGTGCAATAATGTCCCCTTTTCTGTCCTTTTGCATGTACACACACAAACACAAGGTTTACGACACGCACCGAGTTGACTGTTGCCGCATTGTTTTGTATTCGAATTCAACGTTCAAACCTTTTTTAATTCGATCCTAACCCTCAAATTGGTCCCTCCCCCTCCACTCTATTTCGATCAGAAACCAATTTACCCTCCACGTTTTGTGTTCTCTCAATCGTTTTGTGTTCGCCCCATTCAACTCAAAAATACCCACTGCTCAGCTTTATTGGAAGCCTTCAGTCTGAACCAACATTAATCAAAGACGCAAATTAAAGAAAATAATTCTGAACGTAGTTAACAAAATTTTGTGAATGATCAGGAATAAGATCATTCAAAAACCTCGAGTAAGTTGTATCAATTTAAGTAATCAGTTTTTACGTAAATCCAACGAATTTTATAGCAAAAATCAATCAGTTCAGCTCAAAGATCAAACAGTATAGCTACCAATTCGTCTGCACCGGTTTATATAAATTATTTTGATGTGCACACTATGTTCTTCAAGATACACTTTACCCTTCCAAACAGCCTACAAAATATTATGGACTTACAACTTTACAACATGGTTAAAAATTGTTGAAGTCGTAATGAATGACTTTAAATGCACTAAAAAAATTGATGGAAGTACTTACACAAAATTTGCAAGCTGAGCGATATGGAATCAAAATTTAGATAGGGGAAGTTCATTCGCTAAGAATAAGAAGTGGATAAGAAGTGGATTTTCTAACTCGAGAGGTCTGAAGAAGTGGCAGCAGAAATTGATTTCACGCGCGAAATTTCTAGTTCAATTTACAACAAAAGTTAGGTAAGTAACAGAACTGCATTACTCTGGAAATTTAACTCAAGAATCCATGTGTGTTACAATAAACGCCCTTCTACATTTTTTGGTTTGGTTAATGAGATGGCGTTTGAAATATCACTTTGGCAACCAGGACTTGTTCCGCTCAAACCAAGATTAGACAGATGTTGATCATCTTTCTACTTGTAGTAATTACAAAACTACATTCAGAACTACAAACAGAACTCGTTTTACTACAATATTCAATTCTCTTCGGTACGATAAATTAGCAGTCTTTAACAAGTTGGACAACTTTTGAAAATCCAATACCAAACTCTTTGGCAAGGATCTCCCCATCTTCTCAACATCATGTTTCTGGGCTCTTGGAGACCTCTTCAGACTAACGTCAACAGTAATGTGTAATGAAGACAATATTTCAACCACGATTAGGGCATCGCTGTGCAGGACGACACATTGAAAATGGAAAATTCAGCAAATTATTACACAACGGTTTATTATTTACCTGTATAGATGCCCCTTCTGCGCAGATCACTGTTTTCTGTGGTCAATACTCTCGGGCTCCCCCCCCCCCCCCCCCCCCAGGGAAGCCCTAAATCGAGCACTGAAGCCAGCTCCGGAATTAAACTTTCCTACAAATGCGCGGGATTAAATAATTCAATCACTAATAATTATTTGTAGTTAGTCACGAAGCGTAAGGCAAATAATAAACCGCTGTTTAATAATTTAACGCTGTGTAATAATTTACCGTTGTGAAATAATTTACCACTGTGTAATAATTTACCCATCTTCAACATTTGTTAAGTTTCAAAAGTACCTACCAAAAAAAAATCCAATAGTCCATCACTTTTCAAATGAAATAATATAGCAGAAAAACTCGACTTCATACAGCCATAGTTGGATATAATCAGGTGCTCCCTAGTGATGATATCTGGGCCTGATTTATACCGTTTGATTCAGGTTCATGTTGACGAAACTTTTTGTTGCAAACGGACTGCTGGTCGTACAATGCTCTGGGAGCCTCAAAAAATTCTTTAAAAATTCTTTAGTTCAAGATAAACTTAAAAACGTAAAAAAACCTTTCTATTGAAAGTTTTCGAGTTACGGCGTTATGAAAATTTCAACCCCGATTTTTCACCCCTTAGAGAAGACTGACAGCAACGCCGAGCTTCGAGGACCAACCAGACCCCAAAGGGGACATACAAACCAAATTTCATTAATTTTGGTTCATGGTAACTAAGAAATGTGTTGCGCATGGCGTACGCCGTACGGCGGACAAACCGAAAATTGTTTATTCCATTTTCGGGTTCTACATACCCTGAAATGTTAACCATCAAATTTTGAGGGGGGGGGGGGGGGGTGAAAAATATTTTTTCATGTTCGATTCCAAAGGTTCATTATTCAAAATAATAAACCAAAATCATTTAACAAATTTCCAAAATACCCATAATACGCATATTATTTAAACATAATTACCACAGTACTTATTAATTCGAGAACAATTAATGATCACTTTGATGTTGACTGATGACTACTGTCGAATGATCGGTGCTTATCTACAGAGTTATTCACGATTATTGCTTCCTCACTACCGGACGGTAGGGAAGCCTTGGCTTTGTGATTGAGTAAACAAAATGTATGGTCTCCAAAATGGGAATTTCCACAACCATTTTGCGTTTCAGACATCAAGGAACATTTTTGGTTCCGTGTCTGTCTGTGGTAATTCCTTGTAACGCCCATAACTACCCGAAATATCGTTGAAATGAGTTCAAACTTGGAGGGTCGATTAGGAATAATACTTTGATAGTTCCAAATGAATTTCATTTGAATCGTACAGCAACTTTCGAACATGAGATATTGACCATTTCCTTGTAACGCTTCTAACTACGCGAAAAACAGTCGCACAGAGCTGAAATTTTGAGGGTACATGCGGGTTGGATCGCAAATGGTCCCGTTTTAAAATCATAGAAATCATTCCGTCTGCGCATGCGCAAACGTGAAATACTTGAAACGCCCGTAAGTACTTAAAATATCGTTGAAGTGAGCTCAGATTTGGAGGGTCGAACAAGAATAATGCTTTGATACTTCCATAAGAATTTCATTCGTCTGCGCATCCGCGAACATGAAATATTGACCGTTTTCTTGTAACCGCTTCTAACTACGCGAAAAATAGTCGCAGAGAGCTGAAATTTTGTGGGTACACGCGGGTTGGATCGCATGTGGTGCCGTATCAAAATGAACCTACCCAAATATTCTATACGTTCATGTGATTCAAGTGAGGAAGCTGTACTGCCTACTCGAATTGGCAGACTTTTTTAATTATAAGAGGCTTAAAAGGAAGGCGTTTCGTTTCGTTTCGCTAGACCGCAACGTCCCAGGAACGATTATTCCGGAGTGGGAAGTGATCTTTGAAAATTCATGTCGGGAAATCGGAGGGAGCAAAGACGGCACTGGGTACGAAGAATGAGCCTGGATCGATACGGAGAAAGTACCGCTATCAGTGAAATAAATCAAGCAGGAGGGCAACAGCCCTTGCGTGAGAGGACTTGATAAATTAACAACAAGCCCAAGTGCAATGGTGAGGGGCGGGGAAGGGGCGTCCTTGTGAATCCAACATTGTACGTACAGAGAAAGATAGTGTTAATCAAAGGCACGCCGCTGTGCTTAGGTGTAGTTACAATTTCGAGAGAAACGTGTCGGCACGCTTAAATGGGATTTTTAAATTTCCTTTATATCACACTGGAACGGAATGCTACACTAATTCCGTGAATCTCTCTAATAGCAGTAATCCAGTAAACGTTCTTTGTTTCGCAAGTATAATTCAACAAACGTCTGCCAAGTTGGGTGGGCAGTATAGCTTCCTCACTTACTGTAACACGGACGAGTAGAATCAGTTGGTAAAAATAATATGCGACAAAATAATTGAACAGGAAGAGCAGTAATAAATTACCAAACATGCGTAATAGAATCGAACTTTTCAACATTTTTAAAAAAATTCATGTTCGCGCATGCGCAGACGAAAGTTACATACGATTTTAATGAAATTCTTATGGAAATATCAAAGTACTATTCCTGATCGACCTCCAAGTTTGAACTCATTTCAACGATATTTAAGGTAATTATAGGAGTATTTCACGTTTGCGCATGCGCAGACAAAAATTGAGGTACGATTTCAGTGATTTTCACAAGAGATTGTCTGCGATTCAACCCGCGTATACCCTCAAAATTTCAGCTCTCTACGACTATCTTTCGCGTAGTTATCAGAGTTACAAGGAAATTATCAACATTTCATGTTCGAGCACGCGCACACGAAAGTTACAGTACGGTTCCAATGAAATTCTCATGGAACAATCACAGTACTACTCCTGATCGACCCTCCAAGTTTGAAATCATGTCAACGACATTTAAGGTAGTTATGGGCGTTTCAAGTATTTCACGTTTGCGCATGCGCACTCGAAAGTTACAGTACTTTTTTTAATGATTTTGGTACGGGACGATTCCTGCACATTCCCTCCAATTTTCAGCCTATTTCGACGATTATTTCGGGTAGTTACGGGCGTTACAAAGAATTACCACAGACACGGAACCAAAAATGTTGTTCGCTGTCTGAAACGCAAAATGGAAATTTTAAATTTGGAGGACATACACTTTTTTTTCCTCAATCATGAATCTAAGGCTTCGCTACATTCGGTTCCAAAGGAAAGATTTAAAAGCGTTCCTAAGGCTCAGATGAGCTAGGAGAGCATTGTGTACGACAGAGGTACCCAGCCAAGAAGTAAGGAACAAGAAGTTATTACTACGACAAAACCAATGCCAAAACTAACTAAGTACCTAATCGGGCAATCCAGAGTATTGCGAGAACTGAAGAAGCTACAATAGTTACGAATGAGATTTTTGCAGACATGAGAAAGAAAGCATTGCTACAGCTGATGAAGCGTTAGGTTTGTTCGCACTGGTTTTTCCTGACGGTCAGCAGACTCCTAGAAAACCGTAAGAAACCATCCACGATCCAATATCATCTTTATAAGCGTTTGAGAAGGGTTGATAAGAAGAGTTTGATAAGGGCTGGGAATCGAGAAGGCCAGTCAGCCGAGGCCAGGACGGTCTGTCGAGGCATTGTCACTGCTCGTCCACTCCATCTTCATGACTCCACTTTGGAAAGTCAGGAAAACACTGCTAACAGCCGGTCATGGATACTATACAGCGAGAAAACAGTCCGAGAATCAGTGCGAACGGCCCAAACACCTGCCAAACGTGTCGGATGGTCACTGCGAACAAACCTTACGAGCACTGCTGAGTCAAACTACGAAGCAATGGGTACAACAGAGCCAATTATTCTGAAACGATGGAGGAAATACACTTATTGTTTTATTATTTTTTTATTGGAAAGGTGCGGTGACGTCACTGCTAAACGCAAGTTGTCCCACCTTCGAAAAAACGTGGAATTAAAAAAATCGTCCTTGAAAAACCAAGAAGAACAAAAGAGGCTGAGGGCGTTCCCCTGGAGCGCTGCTGCCATCGCTTGAGCCCAGTGTGATGTCACTGTTATTTTATTTATTTATTTTATTTTATTATTTGTTATTTCACAAAAAGCAATATAAGGAAAGAAAAATACATCACAATACACCTCGAAGATAAGTAATGGGGAATTGGCATCATTTTTTGTTTTCTTCTGAAAGGTAATGTCATAAAAGAAACAACAATGATACAAACTAAATCACTCGCGAAGAAATCGTGGAAACCCATTTCAAAGAAAAACGGAGTTATTGAAAAAGTAGTCTATTTCCAGTAATACACGAAAAACGCAAAAAACACTGTTATACCGGTTTCGGTGATCAAACCATCGTCAGTAACACACAATAACCGTAAGACACATAATAAGTTATTGTGTGTTACTGACGATGGTTTGATCACCGAAACCGGTATAACAGTGTTTTTTGCGTTTTTCGTGTATTAGTGGAAATATACTATTTTTTTCAATAACTCCGTTTTTCTTCTTTTCAACAATGAAGTCGTTTACCTAACTATAATATCAGAAAACTTACTGAAATTTCAGTATTTATACTAGCAATTGTCCTATGGCGGGGAAGTAACAGGCGATTTTAGTTGAAAGTGACCTCTCCACTCAGAACGATGTAATATGTTTTAATTCGTTTTAACCGTGTTATTTTATTTCAAATAACAATATAGAAACCAGATAAATGGTGTTCATTTCAACGAGCCCATTCAATTTTTCCCATCGGCTGTCGATGAAAAGCAGAATATTAGAAAAAAAATCGGCCAATTTCTGACTTACGGTTAGGTAAAATTTAAGGGAGGATTCGATGGGCCAAAATTTTGCCAGAACTAACGGTACGATAGGTAGTTTAATCAACGGCGCGTGGCTTGGGTGTTTACCTACGGAACTTTCAAATTAATATCCCACCAACGCTAGATGATCGCACCATACCCCAATAAGTTGGAACGGTAAGGCTTTAAAACCCAGAATCTCATTATATACCTAACTAACAGTATCCAGTAAACGCTGCAAGTTTCCAAAAGTATGATTCAACAAATGAGTAGCACGAAATTTCGGTATGGCAACTGAGTTAGCCAGAACTAAAGAAGCAACTGGTACAACTACAGATAGAAAAAGGGAGGAAATTTTACAGGAGTGAGGAATCAACTCAGAAATTTCTCTGAACTGAGATACGTCTAGAAACGAATCGCCAAAATTGGTGTACTGGAGTCCAGTACCAGTACTGGAGTTTGGGAATTTGCAGGTAGCCCTTCAGCCCAAAAACAGCCACGTCGAAATATTATTTTACCACACCATGAGGAACGGCTCGCTGGTGGTAGAAAAAGCAATCATTCTGACTTGAGTGGTACCTTTTAACTCGATTGGGCAAGTAATACGACTCGAGCCAATATTGGAAGAGGAAGACTGTATCCTCAACATCATCCGAAACGAAATTATATTTGAACAGTTATCGACGAGCCATGAACCTTAAAATGGTCCGAGAGAAATAGTAAATATTTTAGCATGATTTCTACGTGGATTCGCTCGTAGTACCGAAAGATGGTAAGCACGTAGGTGGCAACAATGAAGAACGTTGAACAATGAAGTGACGTTCAAGAAGAACGCGTGACGGGGACTTGGCACACGAACAAGTTACTGGAACAGGCTATTGATGCTCATGTTGTACCCACATCCATTTTGTGTCACCAACATGACCACGAGTCGTCAACAATCAGGTGCAAAAATAGAAAATGTGGAATGATTCCTACGTGGACTACCCTACTGTAGCAATGATGACGTACCTTCAACCAGTAACACATGTAGGTAGGCACTGGAATGAACCACACAAAACTTCGACAGGCAGCATGACCACAAGGGCAAATTTTACAATGCTACTTTCGAGGTTTCAACGGTTTTTGACCCAGTTTTTATAGAAAATTATTTTTTGACAGCTGAAATAGTTTTTTAATGTCTCGAGTCTTCATTCTACTTTCTACAACTTTTTCTGGAAGATGTTTTGTGACTTTTTGGCTTTTAGACATTTTTGACCAACAAACACTCAAATTTGACCCAATTTTTGTTGTTGAAAAATTGCTCATCGTCGAAATAGCGATGTAGCGACTCAAATAGCGCCATTTCGATATTTACCCAATGCTGTTTTAAAATCGAGAAATTCTAGAAGGGCCACAGCCGTCCAAAAGCAGTTACAACTGGCGGGGACGACCCCAGGGGAAGCGGGTTGAACGCCTAATTTTAAAATAATAATTCCCCAACCATCCGGGGTCTCCTTTAGTTGAAATAAAACTGTGTTGTTCACCAGCCAATGTCTGATAGTTCGGATTAAATACAATTTTTGGCAACACCGTCTGTGTTCTCTTAATATGCTAATTTTAGACTGATGGCCCCGGGATTTTTTTCTAGGGATTCTTCTAAGTGATTTCAGATTCCCACAATTGAAACTCCAGCGGTGCTGCATGACCTAATGAGCGAATTTTCGAATTATTTGTACTGTCTAGCGTCTAGTAATTGGACCTATAGAAATTGGATGACCTTTTAACTAAATTTAAACCCGAGACCGCTGAATTTGCCACACAAGCAAGCACTTTTGGCCTACTAACATTTTTTGTAGATAAAACAACCTTAAGTTGTGTTAATTTACCAACTTCCTGCAGGTATGTATTTTTGTGGAGTTTAGTTACGAGGAATATGAAGTTGTTAAGATTTTTAACGCTAAAATATTTTTGGTTAATGAAATAATACTCTGCGTTATTTCCAAAATTCTACCCCGTTTTGTATCTCAGAGCGATATGTAACCAAAATTGATAGTTCTAATAGCAGATTTTTCGTATCATAAGGTGTCTGCTTGTATACAAAACTTTGATCCAATTTAAAATTCCTAAAATGAATGGGGGTCTACTAAAAACAAGTTCGAACATACCATGCGGCATATCAAATTATTTAGGTGTATATATATATATATATGGTATTATTAGGATACGATAATAATATCATATGGTTAGGATATGATCAGATCATATGAGAGAATTTTCTAAAGTAACCTAAAACTCAATTTCTACTTCCCTTAACACCTACCTATCTAACATTTTAAGCCATGAAAATTCAAATTTAACAATAAATAAATTGTCCTCTAAGCGTTCCTGTTAGTTGAACAAAGCAATTTTTAGATTTTAAAATTCGATTTTGGTCAATGTTGGTCCAAAAACAGTTTTGAATATTATCGAAATATGAGTGTTCTACTGTCCCAAATCACCCTTCTACGCACCAATTTTTGTTTTTTTGAAACCTATTTTTGAGCCACTTTTTCCAAACCTAGAAAGCCTATAATCGAAATGATCCTCGTATTTGTAATTACAAGCGACTTGGTGAAATTTGCGAATTTCTTGATGTAGTCAAGGCCAGAAAATCGTACTGTCTAAAAGTTGAATTCAAAACGCCCCATAACTCATTTGTACGTAGAGACCTCTTAATTTAAGATTACTGAATTGTGACTCCATTGCAAAATACCCTTTTCCTCGAAAATTTTGTTAAAAAAAATAAAAAAATAAAGGCACAAGCGCCGTGGAACTGGGTCACGACTTGTAAGGTAGAGCGTCGAATTGGCGCACTATAAATTCTAAATATCAACAAAACACGCTCTGCCCTTCATTAAACGACAATGACAGTCCCACGAGCCAATGCAATAATAACTAACCCGCATCACTTTAATGGGCTACACTAAACTCCTAACAAATTTATCGATAAAATCGTTTAATTCACTCACCTTGTTTATAAATAGGCAGGTATTCCAATATGGGATTTTGCGGAGTTCATCCTCACAGGCACTCGCGAGGTCATACATTTCGAGCACTCCGACAAAAATTTGCATACTTTCAGAAAAAAAAACAAAAAAAAACAGGACAGTGAAATAGAAGGAAACTGATTTCACAAACGAATCCATTATCCATATGAGGACTCAAGTTGGACAACAACATCGTTTGGATGATTTTTTTGAAGTGGTATTATGAATTATCTATATTTACATTGATTACAGTTAATGTCATTTTGAAATCAAACGTCAACCACATTCAAATCAACAATTTAAAGGCAAATCAAAAGATGTTTTGGTGGAACATAACAATACTGAGCTTTCAACAGAATGAAAATGTGTGGCTATCAATCGACTGATAAGAGACACAGATGTTTGAAAGTGGTTTTACAGTACGTAAAAGCTGTTTACCAGCGATGTTACGGTTTGATGAAGTTTTTTTATGTATACATAGTTCATTAATTAACGGTAGAATGTTGATTAAAATTAGAGGTACCTAAAGAACGATACGGAGGAAAATATGAGAACCATGCTATCAACACTTGGAGAAACCAGGGGTTTTGTCGAGGAAAAATATAAATATACGACCTGATTTCGGTAGTATGCGTATCTCAGAGGTACGAGGAGGGTTATGGAGGTGTTGGCATTGGAATTAGGAGCGAATTTCGGTGGTCAAATTTGGTTTTTGACAGGTCGAAGGCGAACGGAGGGAGCGAAAAGTCGAAACCCAAGTTGAAAAACGGACTCCCGGTCGTTGTTTGGCGAGCGATATACTTACCGACCGGTGTTGACGCGGACTAAACTAAAAAAACCAACGGTTAATCGAATACAGGAACACGCACTAGGGGGAATACAAACTAATTGAGAATACAAAGTTCGTTCGCACAAGTCAAAGAGATAATCGGGAATCTAATACATTTTAACCTGGGGCCACAGCATTAATACTGGCTCCAACGCCATATTGGATACAGAGGGGTCCCCCGTGACAGGGCGAGGGCAGAGGGCTCTGTTGGTGGGCGGTGGAAGCTCTGAAGGTGAGCTCTGATTGGTCGTTGGAATTGGATGAGTTGCAGCCCGACTGTGATTCCCGCTCCATTTCAAACCATCGCTCAGTTGGCCAAATCACGAAAAACCTGATCAAATTCAACTGACGAGCTATTCCGGCAACAATCCATACCCATTGCTATACCAAAACGCTGCAAAATTCTTATCACATGGGTTTATTATTCAACTGGACGTACCTACAGAAATGCTGGGTGTTCCTTCATTGTTTCTTTCATGTGCAATAATTGGAATTTATTTTTGGTGTTTCCACCAACAAATTATTTTAGATCACTGATAATGCCGTTTAATTGTCTCGATTCACCTGTTGATACTACGTCTAGTGTTGATACACAAATTTATGGTGATTCCAGAATATTTCCCAGGTTTTTTACTCATAAAAAATGAATTTTGGGAGCTGAACCTTCGCTACAACCTCAATTCTTCACACTTCGGTCAAAATCAACTTCACATCTGAAGGTGAGCTCTGACTGGTCGTTGGAATTGGATGAGTTGCAGCTCGACTGTGATTCCCGCTCCATTTCAAACCATCGCTCAGTTGGCCAAATCACGAAAAACTTGATCAAATTCAACTTACGAGCTATTCCGGTAAAAATCCATACCCATTGCTATACCAAAACGCTGCAAAATTCTTATCACATGGGTTTATTATTCAACTGGACGTACACACCTGCAGAAATGCTGGCAGTTCCTTTATTGTATCTTTCATGTGCAATAAGTGGAATTTATTTTTCATAGTTTCCACCAACAAATTATTTTTGATCACTGATAATGCCGTTTAATTGTCTTGATTCACCTGTTGATACTACGTCTAGTGTTGATACACAAATTAATGGTGATTCCAGAATATTTCCCAGGTTTTTTACTCATAAAAAATAAATTTTGGGTGCTGAACCTTCGTTACAACCTCTATTCTTCACACTTCGTCAAAATCAACTTCACATCTGAAGGTGAGCTCTGACTGGTCGTTGGAATTGGATGAGTTGCAGCCCGACTGTGATTCCCGCTCCATTTCAAACCATCGCTCAGTCGGCCAAACACGAACAACTTGATCAAATTCAACTGACGAGCTATTCCGGTGACAATCCATGCCCATTGCTACACCAAAATGCTGCAAAATCCTTGTCACATGGGTTTATCATTCAACTGGACACACCTACAGAGATGTTGGCAGTCCCTTTATTGTATCTTTCATGTGCAATAATTGGAATTTATTTTTGATAGTTTCCACCAACAAATTATCTTTGATCACCGATAATGCCGTTTAATTGTCTTGATTCACCTGTTGATACTACGTCTAGTGTTGATACACAAATTTATGGTGATTCCAGAATATTTCCCAGGTTTTTTACTCATAAAAAATAAATTTTGGGTGCTGAACCTTCGTTACAACCTCAATTCTTCACTATTTGGTCAAAATCAACTTCATATTCGGTCTTTTCACCCGGAAAAATATGGAAAACAATACCTCACAAGGTCATGCTCACTAAAACCTCGAAAACCACTATTTTTGCACCCATTTTCCCCCCCATAACGCCCCTGGGTGTATTCCAATCGGGATGCCGAGCCCAAATGTGTTCTCAAATTGGGACACAGCTTAAACTGTGTGCGGAAGAACGACGATTTTAGATCGAAATTTAATGTAAATTTAAGGCTGAAACTTCGTTAGAACCTCAATTTGCACTCTGTTCAAAATCGTCTTCATATTCGATCTCCTTGTCCTAAAAAACATGGAAAATGATGCATCAATTAAGCTCATGTTCCTAAACCACCAAAAACCCCGTTTTTACCCCCCTTTTCCACCCATAACACCCCTGGGTATATTACGATCGGGCTGCAAAATTCGGGACACAACTAGGGCCCAAATGGAGTGAATGAACGAATTTTTTAGACCGAAAATAAAGTAGATATGCGTGATACGGCGGACGGACGGCATTTTTGGAATCCATGCACCTTGAAACGGAAAAGAAAAAATTTTAAGGGGGTGTTATACAAATTTTTTGCTGAGCGAATACATAGGTGTATTATTCACAGAATAATAAACCAAAAGGGGAATTTTCTTATAACAAGGTATTTATTGCAATGGGTCCCAAAATTTTCGTACGTGCTTTTCAGAAAATTTTCGGAGAACATACGCCAGGTATTGCAATCGGAACTAATTAATATTTTTTTAAACTATATTATTAAAATTATATTGTGCCTGTTCCTATTCCTATGAACATTTCAAATCAATCAATAAATAAATATTAAATCAATTCGTACCCACCGGACATTGTACGCCCGGCTGTTCGTTCATAGCAAGGCTCCGAATTTTGCAACGAAAGGCTTCATCAACATGAGCGCAAATCATAAGGTACCCATACAGCCAGCACAGAAATATTGCCAGGGAACAGCTGATTATACTCGTAATCACGCATGGCTTTATGAAATCGAGTTGGTTGTTCCGTGACATTATTGCATTTGAAGAAAGATTGTTATTTTGGATTTTTTTTATTGACAGTTTTGTAACTGGAACAAAAATTTGGGTCGGTGTCCGTCTCCTTGCCACACGCATAAGTTGCTCAGTTCGAATCCGATTTTGCTGACGTTTTCTGAGATCATGCGGGTTGGGCCCTAAATGATCCCGTTTACGACACAGGACGTTCGGATCATTGGTAAGGACACTGCGCATGCGCTAGTAAATGACCCGATTATGCTCAAATAATAATCCGTTGTCTAATAATTTGGAGCGTTTTTTTACGAATGAGATCACGATTTCGAAGGTGGGCATTTTGGGAATACAAAACTTCCAGCCATGCAGCATGACCATATTATGAGCAAATTTTCGCTCACACAGTAAACAACAATAAAGTTTTGTCCACGAATTAGCAAGCTTATTCTAAGGGGATTTTGCGTCAAAAATACTTATCATAAATGGGCCAAATTAAAATATTTGGATGGTAGGTAGGCACATACCGAAAAATTGGTAAAAATTGCACTTCTAAAATTCGCTTATATGGTTACGCTGCTTGGCTTGACCTCAAATAATTAAAATTATGAAATACCTAACTCATTTCATTTTGCTCATACCTAACTCATTTCGCTTATATGGACATGCTGTATGGCTTGACCTCAAATAATTAATATCATGAAATACCTAACTCATTTAATTTCGCTCATAGGTATCTAACTAATTTCGCTTATATGGTCATGCTGCATGGCTTGACCTCAAATAATAAAAATCATGAAATACCTTACTCTTATCACTATGATTTTCATCGGATATGGAAATTACTCTCTCAGTCCCCGTTCAAAACTCTTCAGATGCTCTTTCTGCGTGCGTGCAGCTGGTAGTTTGTTCAACTCAACGACAGATGGCGTAGGCAGTGGCAGCCAGTCAGCTTTGGCGCATCCTTCCACAAGTTACTGCGGTAACAGGTAGAGGCCGCTCGCGTACAGATTGTCAGGACTATGTTCAACCACCGATGAAAACCTATCATTCTTAAATATTACGCCTGTTCAGGGCAAATTCTCGATTTTCACACAACCTATCATCAAAGATAGAGAACGGCGAATCACTTAAAACATAGGCCGTAAAAGCTGCAAATTATTACACAGCAGTATATTATTTTCCTATAGGTTTATACTCCCCCCCCCCCCCCCCTTCAGCATAGATCATTGAATTGCTATTAGCTTATGGCCCTGACTTCAGTAGGGTCGCGTTTTTTGTGGTGGATACCACTTACCTACCAATGGACCCACACTCCATTAACCCACACGCACATGCACGACAAAAA
The DNA here is from genome assembly GCA_954871275.1 of Leptopterna dolabrata. Taxonomy (NCBI): domain Eukaryota; kingdom Metazoa; phylum Arthropoda; class Insecta; order Hemiptera; family Miridae; genus Leptopterna; species Leptopterna dolabrata. The sequence continues at coordinate 7,301,246 of OX940986.1, read as the reverse complement.
TGCCTCAAAGTATATTAGTGATGCCAAGAATAAGTATGCCTTCAAGTATAAGTATAATTATAAGTATAATGCCTCCCTCACCTAGCCATTTCGGCTTCACGAACCCCCACAGGGTTATTGCTTCGGAGCCTGCAAGGCAGCGGAAGCTGTTTTCACTTTCGAAATGAAAAATTTGTGTGTGCTCCAAAATCAAAATTTCCACTTGCATTTCGCGTTTCAGGGCCTCTTGGACAAATTTGGTTTCGTGTCTGTCTGTCCGCATTTCCTTGCCACAGCCGTAACTTCCACAATTTTGATCGGATTTCAATCAAATTTTCAGGAATTGTGTGGGTTTGGCGCCAGATGGTCCCCTATCAGTTTCATCACGATCAAATCAACGGTAGCCTCTGCGCAGGCGCTAACGAGATTTTCTTGTTACGGTCATAACTCCATCAATTTTGAACGGATTTTGGTCAGATTTTCAGGGATGATGCGGGTAAGGTCCCTTGAGGTCCCATACGACATTCATCATGATTGAATCAGCGGGGGCAGTGGCACGTGGCACTGGCACCGCGTACATTCCAAACGTCGAGCATTCCAGACCGTAGGACTATAAACCTGGAAGGGCCTCTGCGTTGACGAATGAAATTACGGGCTCCGCACCCTGCTCAGCTGATGTGCTAAATTCTCTCCTGTTCACCCTAGGAAGTTGAAATTTGATAGGGACTCCCTGCGTTCTCAGTTCTGTACGTGGACTAATTACTTTATCATAAAGCATGAATGCTAACTTCGAATTAGGTACCCTTATTATTAAATAACAGTTAAATAATTATGTTAATTAATCCGTTAGTTAATCTGAATCATTATGCACGAAAATTTAATGGTGACATACTGTGAAGGCCACGAGGAAGCTTCTGTGCCATGTCCTTGGCAGTGTATTGTTAGGCTCGGTCCCTCAGAAGTGGCCGACACTTTATGTTTTCGTTTTTGTACTTTTTAGACAATTTTCATTATTTTTAGGGGAGGGGGAAAGCGGATTTCCTCATTTTCGACCACGCAAAACACGAATCCATCGGGAAAAACGCTGCAAAGTCCTTGTCACATGGGTTTATTATTCCATTGGACATACCTACCTACAGAGATGTTGGCTGTTAAATGTATTGTTTCTTTCATATAAAATAATTGAAATAGCTATCTCTGGTGGTTTCCACCAATTTTGGCCCCCAAAACTCGAATACAGTACGCTCCTTTTTTTAAAAATAAATTATCTCTGATCGTTGATAGTACCATTTAATCGTCTTGATCCACCTGTTGACACTTTTTCCAGTGTTATTATACAAATTGATAGTGATTTCAAACGATTTCCCAGGTTTTTGACTCATAAAAAATCAATTTCGGGAGCTGAACATCTGGTAGAACCTCAATTTTCTATTCTTTGGTCAAAATCGACTTCATATTCGGTCTTCTCGTCCTCAAAAACATGAAAAACGATACCTTAAAAGCTCATGTTACCAACATGTTGCTAAAACGCAAAAAGTATCTACCTATTTTGGTTTATTATTCTGTGAATAATACACCTATGTATTCGCTCAGCAAAAAATTTTTATAACACCCCCTCAAAATTTTCTCTTTTCCGTTTCAAGGTGCGTAGATTCCAAAAATGCAATGTCCGTCCGCCGTCCGCCGTACGCCGTATCACGTGTACAGGCTTCATTTTCGGTCTAAAAAAGTCGTTCTTTCGCACACATGCTCCATTTGGGCCCTAGTTGTGTCCCGAAACTTTTCAGCCCGATCGGAATATACCCAGGGGTGTTATGAGTGAAAATGTGTATAAAAATAGGTACTTTTGCGTTTTAACAACATGTTAGTAACATGAGCTTTTGAGGGATCTTTTTCCATGTTTTTGAGGACGAGAAGACCGAATATGAAGTCGATTTTGACCAAAGACACGGAAATTGAGGTTTTACCAAAGGTTCAGCTCCCAAAATTGGTTTTTTATAAGTCAAAAACCTGGAAAACTGTCTGAAATCACCATCAATTTGTACAATAACATTGGAAAAAGTGTAAACAGGTGAATCAAGACCATTAAATGCCACTACCAATGATCAAAGATGATCTTTTTAAAAAAAAAAAGCGTACCTACCTATTTCATGTTTTGGGGGCCAAAATTAATGGAAACCATCAGAAATAGCTATTTCAATTATTGCGCATGAAAGAAACAATAAATGAACAGCCAACATTTCTGTAGGTATGTCCAATAGAATAATAAGCCCATGTGACAAGGACTTTGCAGCGTTTTTACACACATTTTCACTCATAACACCCCTGGTTATATTCCGATCGGGCTGAAAAGTTTCGGGACACAACTAGGGCCCAAATGGAGCATGTGTGCGAAAGAACGATTTTTTTAGACCGAAAATGAAGCCTGTAGACGTGATACGGCGTACGGCGGACGGACATTGCATTTTAGGAATCTACGTACATGGAAACGGAAAAGAAAAAATTTTGAGGGGGTGTTATAAAAATTTTTTGCAGAGCGATTACATAGGTGTATTATTCACAGAATAATATACCAAAAACGCTGCAAAGTCCTTGTCACATGGGTTTATTATTCTATTGGACATACCTACAGAAATGTTGGCTGTTCATTTATTGTTTCTTTCATGCTTAATAATCGAAATAGCTATTTCTGATGGTTTCCATTAATTTTGGCCCCTAAAACACAAATTAGGTACGCTCCTTTTTTTTCTGTTAACTATCTTTGATCACTGGTAGTGCCATTTAATCGTCTTGATCCACGTGTTGACACTTTTTCCAGTGTTATTATACAAACTGATAGTGATTTCAGACGATTTCGCAGGTTTTTGACTCATAAAAAATCAATTTTGGGAGCTGAACAATTGGTAGAACTCAATTTTCCACTCTTTGGTCAAAATCGACTTCATATTCGGTCTTCTCGTCCCCAAAAACATAGAAAACGATATCTCAGAAGCTCATGTTACTGACATGTTGCTAAAACGCAAAAAGTACCTATTTTTACACATATTTTCACTCATAACACCCCTGGGTGTATTCCGATCGGGCTGAAAAGTTTCGGGACACAACTAGGGCCCAAATGGAGCATGTGTGCGAAAGAACGATTTTTTTAGACCGAAAATGAAGCCTGTACACGTGATACGGCGGACGGCGGACGGACATTGCATTTTTGGAATCTACGCACCTTGAAACGGAAAAGAAAAAAGTTGGAGGGGGTGTTATAAAAATTTTTTGCTGAGCGAATACATAGGTGTATTATTCACAGAATAATAAACCAAAAAGAAGGAAATTTCAGCTTCTTCAGGAACCTAGAATCTAGTTAGTGTGTGAGTATGCGTTTCTGCGAGCCGCCATAACTCACGACCCAATGGTTCAAATTGGCTCAAATTTTTATGGTAGTTCGGAGTTTGGTCCAAGTTGGTCCCACATGAATTTCGTCGCATTCGTATCAATAGTAGCGACTGCGCATACGCAAACATGAAAACCGTTGAACCGCCATAACCCTCAACCAAATGGCCCAAACAAACGGGCGCGTTGCGTTTGGGGGAAAAAGACCGAAAACGCAATGTTTTTTTTTTGGGGGGGGGGGGGGGGGAAGTAATGCGTTTGGGGGAAAGGCGTTTGCCAAGGATCAGTGCGTTTGTGGAACCTTCTTCATCACGGCTTCTTTCGATTTCGTTGAACTGGAAGCGGTTACTCACTGTATTCAAGTATTTGCAAACGTCTTTATCGGTTTGGTAGGTACTTCTCCCAAGCTCCGAGAAGAATTTCCATGCAGTGCTCCTGCTCCGCCCTTGGCTCATTGTGCATTCCCTTATTCACACTGATAATCTTGAAGGACGATTCTGTTTGAATTTTCTTCTAGACGTCAATAACGACATGAATGCTTGGGTGTTGTGAATAAAATTGACGGTTAAAATCTGCATGGAAGCTTTCTGCAGCATTTGTTGTTCGTATCGCGTCTTCGGTCGGTGGACACGCCCCAAGTAGAGGGGGAAACATCGAGTCATCCTCAATATATGTCGTGTGCACATAGTAAGCAAATGAGGTGCCCACTGAAGGTGCTGCATACATCAGGCTGAGGAACGCATTGTACACTTTTTCTGGAAGGAGAAAAGGAAGCGTGAAAAACTTTCATCCACAATCCAGCGTCACATTTCTTATTGTAGTGCTTCCGCAGAGCTTTTTCGTGACGAATGCGTCTCCATCATGCCTGGGAAAAAGGTGAAACATGCAGCCCTGTAGACGACAGGTAGGAAATGCTTCTTTGACTGCGACATGAGCACCTTTTTCGAAGTCAACGTTAACTACCTCTGGCATTAATTCATTGTTAATCAAGGATCGGCATAATTCTTTTACGTGATTCCAGAATCGCAAGTACATTTCTTTAGTTTTTCCCTTCAAAAACCCGTAAACAACAGGGAAACAGGGATATTGAAGCCGTTGATACTTGCATGCACAGTAGAGTGGTCACAAAAAGTTAACTTTCGAAATTCAATCGTGGCAACCCCCTAAAAGGTGGCATTTGACTAGAAAATGAGATTCGCAAAGTTTTAGGTCGATCGGATAACATTAACCCGTGCCGCATTGAGGTTGAAGATCAGAAAAACTCACTTTGTTTCATAAAAATATTCTTTTTTTCCTCATAACATAGTAACCATTTGTCCTAGAGACTTGAAATTGGTCTCATTTTATTTAAAATGTTATCTTCTTCAACTTTTACTTCCATAATTTTTTCGCTACATCCTGTAGATTTTATGTTATTCAGCTTTTCCCATCTCAAAACGTGGTCCGTTTCAGCAAATGTGCCTTTTTACGCATACCCCTAAAAACCACACTCCAGTCAATGAAATCGACCTCTAGGCAATTTGATACTTCTTTACCACTCTGGTATATTGAAAATTGATACATTTGAATCTAATATATAATATATGGAGGGGGTAGGGGGGAGATGGGTGGGTGGTGGGTGCTATGAAATGCACAAAAAACAATAAAAATTATGTAAAAAGTGTTTTAATAATACAAATTGAAAGTTTTTTGTATAGAAAATAATAGCCTGGAACTTATTTTACAACACAATATATCTATTCCAACACCACTGAATTTAGAACCACATTAATGGCTTAGATAGTGAGGCTTTATCGACATCAGGGTAAATTTTCCTATATTCTGACACAACTTTTAATAAAAATTGGTGCTGTTCTTCGTCTTTTGTCAAGCAAGAGTTGAAGTCTTGTATCAATTTCACTCCTCTTTCAGCAGTGTCGTTGACTACCCTTAAACCGTTCACTATGTTTTTAGCATGCAAATAATGAGGATTTTTGTTCCATAAGCGTGTATCGGTGTTTAAAAAATCTGTCTCTTTGGAAAACCGCTTGAAAAAATTCAAGGTTTGAGAGGTGACAAAAAATCAAGTTGCTTATCCAAAATTTGCTCTACATGTGCAAAATCTAAAATCGCTTTTCTATCCCTACCATCAATTTCACTATCGGGTTCACCTAGGGAAAATAATTTCATGGCCATACTTTTTTTAATGTTGTCGTCTAAAGTGTGGTCGAAAAACGAGAACGCTATTTTCTCTGAGCTGAGGTACCACAGATGGTTTACAAATTTTGACAAAGCCTTATCTGCTATTTCTGTGTCAATTTTCCTATACTCTACTAATGCTTTCAACATTTCCAGATCTTGTTTAGGGGCCAAAGCAGGTTTGGGGGCATTGAAGCATGCCTTGGCGTAAATATTTATTATAAAAACACAAATTTCTTCTATTCCTTTCATTTCTTTTTGAGTTAATAACAATTGATCTCTGAATTTAGAACCACTGACAGATAAGGAGTGGTCAGAACAACTGACCACTGAATTTAGAACCACATTAATGGCTTAGATAGTGAGGCTTTATCGACATCAGGGTAAATTTTCCTATATTCTGACACAACTTTTAATAAAAATTGGCGCTGTTCTTCGTCTTTTGTCAAGCAAGAGTTGAAGTCTTGAATCAATTTCACTCCTCTTACAGCAGTGTCGTTGACTACCCTTAAACCGTTCACTATGTTTTTAGCATGCAAATAATGAGGATTTTTGTTCCATAAGCGTGTATCGGTGTTTAAAAAATCTGTCTCTTTGGAAAACCGCTTGAAAAAATTCAAGGTTTGAGAGGTGACAAAAAATCAAGTTGCTTATCCAAAATTTGCTCTACATGTGCAAAATCTAAAATCGCTTTTCTATCCCTACCATCAGTTTCACTATCGGGTTCACCTAGGGAAAATAATTTCATGGCCATACTTTTTTTAATGTTGTCGTCTAAAGTGTGGTCGAAAAACGAGAACGCTATTTTCTCTGAGCTGAGGTACCACAGATGGTTTACAAATTTTGACAAAGCCTTATCTGCTATTTCTGTGTCAATTTTCCTATACTCTACTAATGCTTTCAACATTTCCAGATCTTGTTTAGGGGCCAAAGCAGGTTTGGGGGCATTGAACCATGCCTTGGCGTAAATATTTATTATAAAAACACAAATTTCTTCTATTCCTTTCATTTCTTTTTGAGTTAATAACAATTGATCTCTAAAAAGATAAATTTTGAGGCAGTAAATTGCTTTGGCCATCCACCTGGCGTGATGAATTGCACCAGGTGCTTTAAAAGAAAAGTTTTGGGGAGGAAGCCCTATAAACACTAAACAAAGTTGAAGAAACTCTTTGTAATCCTCTCTGGGCTGCAGGGTTTCCAAATGTTCCATTAAAAAAAGTGAAACTTGATTAATGTTACTAATTTTGCATCTAATACTCGTATTATCATCATGTAGACTAGTTTTGTATTTAGTTTGGTCGAACTTAGGCCACCCAACTTGAAATTTTTTGAAAACGCTAGGTTCAGGACCAGTGGTCGAGCCTATCTTGCTATCAAGCACGGCTTTCAAAATAATTTCCAAAAGATGATGACGGCATGCTAAGTACAAAAGTTCTTTTTGCAATAATTGCTCCAGCAAAACACAAGCCCGACCAGTATTTGCAGCTGTGGTCTCAAAGCACATTGCTTGAATTTTGTCTGCTGCACCAAACTCATGAATGGCTTCAAATACCGCCTGGGCTTGCAAGAGTCCAGTACTATTTTCGAGTTGAGGAACTCCGATCAACTGTTCCTCATCTCCACAACTAATCAAGATCGCTACTCTTTCTACGTTTTCATTTTTCAAGATATCTGGTAGCAATTTCCCGTCCCAGTGCACTTCGGCACTTTCTAATTCTGAATTATTTTTGAATCTGTCTTTTATAAGTTGAGCCCTCTTCGTTCTAAATTGTTGTCGCCGTAGTCGAACTACACTTCTGCTCGCGGTTAATTGTTGTACGTCATGGCCTAGTGCCTCAGCTGTAGCTAATATTATCCTTACAGCATCTCTATCAGAAATTCTGCACCTATCTAATAATAAAGACAATTTTTCCGTTATAACCTCGTTACATCCTCGAAAATATTTCCTTTTCTCCAATTCAGGGCTTGCTTTCTCTTCTTCTGGGAAAAATGTGTCAGTATTTTCATCCTCCTCTGATTCGCTGCTGCTGAGAGAAGAATGAGTTTCCACACTTTTGTCCTCTTCTGCAATTAATGAAAACAGGAAAAAACGTGAACGATGGTGTCAACGTGTGGAACGCGTTCCAGCAGAAAAAATCAATTTTTCTACCTACAATTTTATTATTTAAAAATAAATAAATTAAAATTAAAGTCATTTAATAAACAAAGTCGGTGGGGGAAATAATGGAGAGAACTTGAAAAAAAAACTCACGTGTAACATTTGATGTTTCCAATCTTTTCAACTGAGCCGCTCCTCTGATTTCCTTTCGAGCTTGTGATTTTGCAAATTTAACGTCGACTCCTGCCATTGTACCCTGACGTCCTTTTAGCGAATTTTCGAAGAAAAGGAAGCTATTGTTCTCGGTCCAAAATTTTTAAAACTCGAATTTCCGAAAGATTTTTATACCAAAATCCGTTTCAGACCATCCTGAATTCACTGCCGAAAGACACCAAAAATTATATGTATATATATATATATTTATATATTTATATATATATTTATATATGTATGTGTCATTCCAGACGATAACTCTCGAAAGAATTGAGATAAAAAGTTCAAATTTGCACGAAAAATCTGTCTTGGCAATCGACAGGCTAAGTTCGAAGATGGGCAGAATCGGGTCACCCTAAGGGGGAGTTTTGGGGAGTTTTAGGGGGGAGAAATTACCCATAAATTCCCAAAATGAAAAAGTCTGACAAGTGACACCTCATTTTAAAGGTTTTTGTACGCTGAACACGATGGTGAAATCAGAATTGCTATATCTCATTCCGTTCTCAAACTGGAGCACTTTGAAGATGAAGGAACGTGGTTATTTCTTGAGATGTTCTTCCTGGTTCGTCTGCTCTAATCTGATAACGGAATGGGATATCGCAATTCTGACTTCACCATCGTGTTCAGCGTTGGAAAATCTACAAACCGAGGTGTTACTCGGCAAAAAATGGAACAAAAAATTTGTTACGTACCCAATACCTACTCTTCTGGTATTCAAAACATTTTTGATTTACCCCTCCCCCTCCTTCCACCCCAAATATTACTTTGCGTAAAACTACTCCTGTTTTAATTTTGTATGGTATCAAGTTGGGAAAACATTGGCCGAAAATTAATTTTCAGAAAATTTTAGGCGGAGGAGGAAGATGCCGAAAACTTCGAAAATTCGCTCTTATAGCCATGCTGCATGACTGTGGTTTTTTCTCTTTGAAGTAATAAAAACTTTTTGTCTTCTTCTGCAGCAAGTTTGAGGGCATCCTGATGCGCAATGTCAAATAGGTCATCAAGGCATGACATAAAGTTTTCCACTTTTTTGTTTTGTGCTGGACTTTTGGATCTGTTTGCTCCTTTCCCTACGTTCCTCCACTCTTGGTACAGTTTTTCTAGCTTTGCGCCACAATTTTTTGATTGTTTTGTTTGAATCTTAGCTTTTTCCCAAAAAACAAGAACCTCCTGTATTGTGAGTTTCGCAGCGTCAGAAAGATTAAGATTCACTTGGCGCATATAGTAAAATAAACTGCGCAAAACTTGTCCATTCGAGGGCAAATTGCTACCAATTATTTGATGAGACATGTAGCCAATAAGGTAGATGTAGTCATCTCCTCTTGTACCTAGTCCTTTTTGTGGACGACGAAGCAATCAATGATCGGTCCATTATCACTCAAACTTCACAAGAAAAAAATCTCACAAATTGTGGAATGTTACTCCTTGCACTTCCGAATGAGAACTGATTTCCTTAAAACTAGATAATTCGACACGAGTAGCCAATATGGTGAAGGTGAATCACCATCTATGATTCACAGTAATAGAGATAACAGATAACAGCGAATACAAAGCTTGGTCACACTTCCTTACCTTTCACCGGTCTAAATACCCTTCATTACCTAGATCCCCCCCCTCCCCCCTTATTACAGCCTCAACCTTTACATTTATACCTGAAACATACTCATTTTCAATAAACCAGAGTGATAAAGAAGTGTCAAATCGCCTGGAGGTCGATTTCATTGACTGGAGTGTGGTTTTTAGGGGTATGCGTAACAAGGCACATTTGATGAAACGGACCACGTTTTGAGATGGGAAAAGCTGAATAACATAAAATCTACAGGATGTAGCGAAAAAATTATGGAAGTAAAAGTTGAAGAAGATAACATTTTAAATAAAATGAGACCAATTTCAAGTCTCTAGGACAAATGGTTACTATGTTATGAGGAAAAAAAAGAGTATTTTTATGAAACAAAGTGAGTTTTTCTGATCTTCAACCTCAATGCGGCACGGGTTAACGTTATCCGATCGACCTAAAACTTTGCGAATCTCATTTTCTAGTCAAATGGCACCTTTTAGGGGGTTGCCAGAAGTGATTTTCTCAAAAAAAAAACGCTGCAAAGTCCTTGTCACATGGGTTTATTATTCCATTGGACATACCTACCTACAGAGATGTTGGCTGTTTATTTATTGTTTCTTTCATATAAAATAATTGAAATAGGCTCTGGTGGTTTCCACCAATTTTGGCCCCCAAAACTCGAATACAGTACGCTCCTTTTTTTAAAAATAAATTATCTCTGATCATTGATAGTACCATTTAATCGTCTTGATCCACCTGTTGACACTTTTTCCAGTGTTATTATACAAATTGATAGTGATTTCAAACGATTTCCCAGGTTTTTGACTCATAAAAAATCAATTTCGGGAGCTGAACATCTGGTAGAACCTCAATTTTCTATTCTTTGGTCAAAATCGACTTCATATTCGGTCTTCTCGTCCTCATAGTTGTTATTATACAAATTGATAGGTCGATTTCATTGACTGGAGTGTGGTTTTTAGGGGTATGCGTAACAAGGCACATTTGATGAAACGGACCACGTTTTGAGATGGGAAAAGCTGAATAACATAAAATCTACAGGATGTAGCGAAAAAATTATGGAAGTAAAAGTTGAAGAAGATAACATTTTAAATAAAATGAGACCAATTTCAAGTCTCTAGGACAAATGGTTACTATGTTATGAGGAAAAAAAAGAGTATTTTTATGAAACAAAGTGAGTTTTTCTGATCTTCAACCTCAATGCGGCACGGGTTAACGTTATCCGATCGACCTAAAACTTTGCGAATCTCATTTTCTAGTCAAATGGCACCTTTTAGGGGGTTGCCAGAAGTGATTTTCTCAAAAAAAAACGCTGCAAAGTCCTTGTCACATGGGTTTATTATTCCATTGGACATACCTACCTACAGAGATGTTGGCTGTTTATTTATTGTTTCTTTCATATAAAATAATTGAAATAGCTATCTCTGGTGGTTTCCACCAATTTTGGCCCCCAAAACTCGAATACAGTACGCTCCTTTTTTTTAAAATAAATTATCTCTGATCATTGATAGTACCATTTAATCGTCTTGATCCACCTGTTGACACTTTTTCCAGTGTTATTATACAAATTGATAGTGATTTCAAACGATTTCCCAGGTTTTTGACTCATAAAAAATCAATTTCGGGAGCTGAACATCTGGTAGAACCTCAATTTTCTATTCTTTGGTCAAAATCGACTTCATATTCGGTCTTCTCGTCCTCAAAAACATGAAAAACGATACCTTAAAAGCTCATGTTACCAACATGTTGCTAAAACGCAAAAAGTACCTATTTTGGTATATTGTTCTGTGAATAATACACCTATGTATTCGCTCAGCAAAAAATTTTTATAACACCCCCTCAAAATTTTCTCTTTTCCGTTTCAAGGTGCGTAGATTCCAAAAAGGCTGCTAAGTCCTTGTCACATGGGTTTATTATTCTATTGGAGTTCTAGAGATTCTTGTTGGCAGTTAAATTTATTGTTTCTTTCATGTGGAATGATTGAATTAGCTATTCCTGATGATTTCCACCAATTTTGGCCCCCAAAACATGAAATAGGTACACTTTTTTTTCCCCCCAGATCATCTTTGATCATTGGTAGTGCGATTTAATGGTCTTGATTCAGCTGTTTACACTTTCCGCGTTCCAGCAGAACGCGTTCCAGCAGAAAAAATCAATTTTTCTACCTACAATTTTATTATTTAAAAATAAATAAATTAAAATTAAAGTCATTTAATAAACAAAGTCGGTGGGGGAAATAATGGAGAGAACTTGAAAAAAAAACTCACGTGTAACATTTGATGTTTCCAATCTTTTCAACTGAGCCGCTCCTCTGATTTCCTTTCGAGCTTGTGATTTTGCAAATTTAACGTCGACTCCTGCCATTGTACCCTGACGTCCTTTTAGCGAATTTTCGAAGAAAAGGAAGCTATTGTTCTCGGTCCAAAATTTTTAAAACTCGAATTTCCGAAAGATTTTTATACCAAAATCCGTTTCAGACCATCCTGAATTCACTGCCGAAAGACACCAAAAATTATATGTATATATATATATATTTATATATTTATATATATATTTATATATGTATGTGTCATTCCAGACGATAACTCTCGAAAGAATTGAGATAAAAAGTTCAAATTTGCACGAAAAATCTGTCTTGGCAATCGACAGGCTAAGTTCGAAGATGGGCAGAATCGGGTCACCCTAAGGGGGAGTTTTGGGGAGTTTTAGGGGGGAGAAATTACCCATAAATTCCCAAAATGAAAAAGTCTGACAAGTGACACCTCATTTTAAAGGTTTTTGTACGCTGAACACGATGGTGAAATCAGAATTGCTATATCTCATTCCGTTCTCAAACTGGAGCACTTTGAAGATGAAGGAACGTGGTTATTTCTTGAGATGTTCTTCCTGGTTCGTCTGCTCTAATCTGATAACGGAATGGGATATCGCAATTCTGACTTCACCATCGTGTTCAGCGTTGGAAAATCTACAAACCGAGGTGTTACTCGGCAAAAAATGGAACAAAAAATTTGTTACGTACCCAATACCTACTCTTCTGGTATTCAAAACATTTTTGATTTCCCCCTCCCCCTCCTTCCACCCCAAATATTACTTTGCGTAAAACTACTCCTGTTTTAATTTTGTATGGTATCAAGTTGGGAAAACATTGGCCGAAAATTAATTTTCAGAAAATTTTAGGCGGAGGAGGAAGATGCCGAAAACTTCGAAAATTCGCTCTTATAGCCATGCTGCATGACTGTGGTTTTTTCTCTTTGAAGTAATAAAAACTTTTTGTCTTCTTCTGCAGCAAGTTTGAGGGCATCCTGATGCGCAATGTCAAATAGGTCATCAAGGCATGACATAAAGTTTTCCACTTTTTTGTTTTGTGCTGGACTTTTGGATCTGTTTGCTCCTTTCCCTACGTTCCTCCACTCTTGGTACAGTTTTTCTAGCTTTGCGCCACAATTTTTTGATTGTTTTGTTTGAATCTTAGCTTTTTCCCAAAAAACAAGAACCTCCTGTATTGTGAGTTTCGCAGCGTCAGAAAGATTAAGATTCACTTGGCGCATATAGTAAAATAAACTGCGCAAAACTTGTCCATTCGAGGGCAAATTGCTACCAATTATTTGATGAGACATGTAGCCAATAAGGTAGATGTAGTCATCTCCTCTTGTACCTAGTCCTTTTTGTGGACGACGAAGCAATCAATGATCGGTCCATTATCACTCAAACTTCACAAGAAAAAAATCTCACAAATTGTGGAATGTTACTCCTTGCACTTCCGAATGAGAACTGATTTCCTTAAAACTAGATAATTCGACACGAGTAGCCAATATGGTGAAGGTGAATCACCATCTATGATTCACAGTAATAGAGATAACAGATAACAGCGAATACAAAGCTTGGTCACACTTCCTTACCTTTCACCGGTCTAAATACCCTTCATTACCTAGATCCCCCCCCCTCCCCCCTTATTACAGCCTCAACCTTTACATTTATACCTGAAACATACTCATTTTCAATAAACCAGAGTGATAAAGAAGTGTCAAATCGCCTGGAGGTCGATTTCATTGACTGGAGTGTGGTTTTTAGGGGTATGCGTAACAAGGCACATTTGATGAAACGGACCACGTTTTGAGATGGGAAAAGCTGAATAACATAAAATCTACAGGATGTAGCGAAAAAATTATGGAAGTAAAAGTTGAAGAAGATAACATTTTAAATAAAATGAGACCAATTTCAAGTCTCTAGGACAAATGGTTACTATGTTATGAGGAAAAAAAAGAGTATTTTTATGAAACAAAGTGAGTTTTTCTGATCTTCAACCTCAATGCGGCACGGGTTAACGTTATCCGATCGACCTAAAACTTTGCGAATCTCATTTTCTAGTCAAATGGCACCTTTTAGGGGGTTGCCAGAAGTGATTTTCTCAAAAAAAAAAACGCTGCAAAGTCCTTGTCACATGGGTTTATTATTCCATTGGACATACCTACCTACAGAGATGTTGGCTGTTTATTTATTGTTTCTTTCATATAAAATAATTGAAATAGGCTCTGGTGGTTTCCACCAATTTTGGCCCCCAAAACTCGAATACAGTACGCTCCTTTTTTTAAAAATAAATTATCTCTGATCATTGATAGTACCATTTAATCGTCTTGATCCACCTGTTGACACTTTTTCCAGTGTTATTATACAAATTGATAGTGATTTCAAACGATTTCCCAGGTTTTTGACTCATAAAAAATCAATTTCGGGAGCTGAACATCTGGTAGAACCTCAATTTTCTATTCTTTGGTCAAAATCGACTTCATATTCGGTCTTCTCGTCCTCATAGTTGTTATTATACAAATTGATAGGTCGATTTCATTGACTGGAGTGTGGTTTTTAGGGGTATGCGTAACAAGGCACATTTGATGAAACGGACCACGTTTTGAGATGGGAAAAGCTGAATAACATAAAATCTACAGGATGTAGCGAAAAAATTATGGAAGTAAAAGTTGAAGAAGATAACATTTTAAATAAAATGAGACCAATTTCAAGTCTCTAGGACAAATGGTTACTATGTTATGAGGAAAAAAAAGAGTATTTTTATGAAACAAAGTGAGTTTTTCTGATCTTCAACCTCAATGCGGCACGGGTTAACGTTATCCGATCGACCTAAAACTTTGCGAATCTCATTTTCTAGTCAAATGGCACCTTTTAGGGGGTTGCCAGAAGTGATTTTCTCAAAAAAAAACGCTGCAAAGTCCTTGTCACATGGGTTTATTATTCCATTGGACATACCTACCTACAGAGATGTTGGCTGTTTATTTATTGTTTCTTTCATATAAAATAATTGAAATAGCTATCTCTGGTGGTTTCCACCAATTTTGGCCCCCAAAACTCGAATACAGTACGCTCCTTTTTTTTAAAATAAATTATCTCTGATCATTGATAGTACCATTTAATCGTCTTGATCCACCTGTTGACACTTTTTCCAGTGTTATTATACAAATTGATAGTGATTTCAAACGATTTCCCAGGTTTTTGACTCATAAAAAATCAATTTCGGGAGCTGAACATCTGGTAGAACCTCAATTTTCTATTCTTTGGTCAAAATCGACTTCATATTCGGTCTTCTCGTCCTCAAAAACATGAAAAACGATACCTTAAAAGCTCATGTTACCAACATGTTGCTAAAACGCAAAAAGTACCTATTTTGGTATATTGTTCTGTGAATAATACACCTATGTATTCGCTCAGCAAAAAATTTTTATAACACCCCCTCAAAATTTTCTCTTTTCCGTTTCAAGGTGCGTAGATTCCAAAAAGGCTGCTAAGTCCTTGTCACATGGGTTTATTATTCTATTGGAGTTCTAGAGATTCTTGTTGGCAGTTAAATTTATTGTTTCTTTCATGTGGAATGATTGAATTAGCTATTCCTGATGATTTCCACCAATTTTGGCCCCCAAAACATGAAATAGGTACACTTTTTTTTCCCCCCAGATCATCTTTGATCATTGGTAGTGCGATTTAATGGTCTTGATTCAGCTGTTTACACTTTTTCTAATGTTAGTATACACATTGATGGTGATTTGAGACAGTTTTCCAGGGTTTTGACTAAAAAAGCCAATTTTGGGAGCTGAACCAATGGTAAAACCTCAATTTCCGCGTCTTTGGTCAAAATCGACTTCATATTCGGTATTCTCGTCCCCAAAAACATGGAAAACGATACCTCAAAAGCTCATTTTACTAACATGTTGCTAAAACGCAAAAAGTACCTATTTTTACACACATTTTCACTCATAACACCCCTGGGCATATTCCGATCGGGCTGAAAAGTTTCGGGACACAACTAGGGCCCAAATGGAGCATGTGTGCGAAAGAACGACTTTTTTAGACCGAAAATGAAGCCTGTACACGTGATACGGCGGACGGCGGACGGACATTGCATTTTTGGAATCTACGCACCTTGAAACGGAAAAGAAAAAAGTTTGAGGGGGTGTTATAAAAATTTTTTGCTGAGCGAATACATAGGTGTATTATTCACAGAATAATAAACCAAAATTTTGCCCACTGCCTTGTGACCACCCTAATGCACAGTGTACATTTGAGGGAAAAAAATGTGGAACGTACGAAAATGTGTCCGTCTACTAAAACGTGTTTTGATGTTGTAAGCCAGGGGTTCCCAACCGGTGGTACGCGTACCACTGGTGGTACGCGGGAACGTTTCAGGTGGTACGCGTGAGTGATGTGAGCAACTATTAATAGCTTCTGAACGCACGAGCATTGAGCACGCAAACATTACTCAGCTGCTTGTCTAGTAAGCATTTCTCTGTATTTCTCTGAAGATTATTCAAAAGTGGACTGGATCAGAAATCCTTTTTCGGGAACCTCACCAAATGATTTGGAACTAAAAGAAAGTTTTATCGATCTTACAGAAGATAGTTCCATGAAAGATTATTTTAAAGAGAAATCTTTAATTAACCTCTGGATCGGGTGTAAAACCGAGTACCCGTTGATCATCCGGCAAGGTCTGCTATTTTTGATGCCATTTGTTACGAGTTACTTGTGTGAGAGTGGATTTTCTGAACTCTTGTACATAAAAAATAAACATAGAAGCAGAATAAGTGTTGAAGATGACTTAAGAGTGAAGATAAGTTCCTTACTCCTAATGTTGATATTTTGATCACAGGCAAACAACAACAAGTTTCGCACTAAAGACTATACAAGCTGTATGATGATTAATTTTTTGCTGAGTTTGTACCAATTTTATATTTGTATGTTTTTAGACCCAAATAGGGTAATTACCATTTTAATCTTTTTATTTCTCCTTTATTATAAGCATGTTATTATAAGTAAACAAATATCTAACCATTAAATATGAAGTTTTTTCAGGAATTTAATTCAAAAAGCCTTTGAACACTTTCAGAAGAGTGGATATTACACGTTTATTAAATTATTTAGGTCTGGTGGTACGCCAAAATTTTTCAAAAAGTCAAGTGGTACGCAGGTGCGAAAAGTTTGGGAACCCCTGTTGTAAGCAACTTGAGTTTGTCTGTGGTCGTAAAAATCGTTTCCCCAAACGCATTACGCTCAAACAAACCATCTTTCTTCAATCGGTCCAATAGTTTGTAGTGGTTCATATATTTAGATAATTTTCAAACCTTGTTAATACGGGGAATGCCGCTTCTTAATTTCCCCAATGTCCCGGATTGAAACAAGTACTTCTTACTTTTCAACCAAATCCAAAGTACCTAACCATTTTCCTTCAAATGAAATATCACGGAACAGCAAACTCCATTTCATAAAGCCAAGCGCCATCACAATCAGCTCTTCACTATCAATGATATCTGAGTATGACTTGTGTGTACCGTTTGATTTGCATTCATGTTGACAAGCTTTTCATACGAACTAAATCGCTCGCGGCAAAATCGTGGAAACCCATTTCAAAGAAAAACGGAGTAACTGAAAGTTTGTCTATTTCCACTAATGCACGAAAAAACGCGAAAAATACGCTGTTATACCGGTTTGGGTGATCAAACCATTGTCAGTAACAACCAATAACACAACGTAATAACAAACATAATAATAAGTATTGTTTGTTACTGACGATGGTTTGATCACCAAAACCGGTACCTATAACAGTGTATTTTTTGCGTTTTTTCGTGTATTAGTGGAAATCAACAACAACCTTCCAATAACTCCGTTTTTCTTTGAAGCTTTTCATTGGGGATGTACAATGCTCCGGATGAGTCTCAACAATTAATAATTCCTCATGGGAAAACAAAAACTCAACATTCAACAACTGATCCGTGGCTGCCTCCCACAATATACGCCTCACTTCAGACAACCTTACAATCGGATCAGTCGACTAATTCCTTCAAAAAAAGAATTGGCGCATACCTGCTGCAAATGCACAAATCTGACCTGCACACTGACTTCTTGAATAGGTTTGATCTGTAATTGTAACTGTGTTATGTATTTAGATAATTACTGTCTGAATATGGATGGCATAGGTGCTGCATACCCATACATATATACATTTTTTTTCACTCAAGTTGAATATTTGTAGGAAGCGCGGAAAATTGGCCTACTAGTTCAGTCGCTTCCGCTAGAGTTGTCTAGGTTACATTTTATTTTGAGGTTACTATACAGGGTGTTTCTTAAGTAGTGAACCACCCTTTCTAACTACGTTATTTTCAGGAAAATGAAAAAAAGCTTCTAAAGTAACCCCCCTTCATTTTTTACAATGAATTCAAATATCTCATTCCCGCACTTTGCGCATGCGCGGAAACATGCGCAATTGACACCAACTTCGGTTTTTCAAATGGGTACCCTAATTTTTTATTGCAGATTCAGATTCTACGTAAAATTTCATGAACATTTGACCCCTCAATCGATGAATTTGACTGCGCAGAACCTGTTCTGCGAGCGTGCAAAGTTGCTCAGCTGCCAAATTTCGCAAAACTTGGCGTCTAGTAATCCCCAAGTGTGGCACATGATTTTTCATTGTTTTTCAACGCTGATTCACATGGTGCTATCCGTTTTTTGATTTGACTCGATTTGAACGAAATAATGGCCAAAAGTCGGTTATTTTGTACGAAAAAAAAACGTGTTTTGAGGCGTGTGTTTGCACATGAATTAATTACCTACTCGAACCAAAATATTTTTTATAAATTTATTTTTCCTCTCACTTTTGAAACTCGGGCTTGGAACCGGCTATGGCCCGATTAAAAATAAATTTTTCTTCTTAATAAAACGGAGGAAAACGAGGACCACTTTTAGAACGGATTATGTAATTTCAGGTGCAGCTGCAAGGTATTATTATTTTATTTTACAAATTCCTTCGCTTCTGTTGAGACTGGAAGAGAGGATGGGAATAGCAAATTATGTAATTCATGTGCAAACACACGCCTCAAAACACGTTTTTTTTTTCGTACAAAATAACCGACTTTTGGCCATTATTTCGTTCAAATCGAGTCAAATCAAAAAACGGATAGCACCATGTGAATCAGCGTTGAAAAACAATGAAAAATCATGTGCCACACTTGGGGATTACTAGACGCCAAGTTTTGCGAAATTTGGCAGCTGAGCAACTTTGCACGCTCGCAGAACAGGTTCTGCGCAGTCAAATTCATCGATTGAGGGGTCAAATGTTCATGAAATTTTACGTAGAATCTGAATCTGCAATAAAAAATTAGGGTACCCATTTGAAAAACCGAAGTTGGTGTCAATTGCGCATGTTTCCGCGCATGCGCAAAGTGCGGGAATGAGATATTTGAATTCATTGTAAAAAATGAAGGGGGGTTACTTTAGAAGCTTTTTTTCATTTTCCTGAAAATAACGTAGTTAGAAAGGGTGGTTCACTACTTAAGAAACACCCTGTATATTGATCATCAAAAAGTGTGGTTCGGATGAAAAGTTGTAATCCATTGGTAATTCAAGTTGTCACTTAAAATCGTAATAAGTTGTGTCAGTTGAGCTTACTCGTGAATACACGTATCGAATAATAGTGTCGCTTCATCAAATAGTTACTTCCCGATTCAAATACCCACATATTTTCTGTAAATATATTGTTTCCAGCTAAAAGTACACGCTCAATCCAACTAATAAGCTAGTTCAGTGACAACCAGCCCCTGGACGGGTCGTCAAGACCTTTGGACCCATTCATGTGGTTTTCTCATGTTTCTGTACTTATATTCTTCATTATGTACTAAATATGTTTTTGAATAACCAATAAAATTGACATCCTTATGTGCCAAAATTAACAGGTAAATATAACCTTTCCAACTAAGCTCGCACTACGTGTACCTTCACCGCATGCACATCAAAGCCAAAAAAAAGTTGCGCTCAAACGAACCGACAGGGGAAAATCCCCAGGTACGAAAATCCCTAACTGACAGTCCTTGAGCCAAAAAGTCCAGCTACAGGTAACGGTCTTCATAAACCGTCAATCCACCGACAAAAGAGGACAATCATAATCCTCTGCTTCAGGTCGCTCAAAATAGAACTTTTCATTTCAAACTTCCGTTGAATCAACACAGAACGGCGTCTCTGATGTGTACCGACAGCACAGCTTTCTTCCCCCGCCGAAACATTTTCAAAACTACCTTCAGCCTTGTAATATAATTAGGGTGACCTAATTCTTTTGGAGGTACTTTTCAACCCGTGGTCCTGCTCTCCTTCGGAACCCTTAGAAGGAGGCCTAAAGGTACCTACTTCTTTCTAAAACGGCACTTCAAAGGGCCATTCTGACATGAAAATACATTTAGATGAAAATTCGCTGAAGGTTGTAACATTTTTGCCTTCTCCCCCTTTGGTTTATTATTCTGTGAATGAACACCTATGTATTCGCTCAGCAAAAAATTTTAATAACACCCCCTCAAAAATGTTTTTTTTACGTTTCAAGGTGCGTGGATTCAGAAAATGCAGTCCGTCTGCCGCATCATGCATTTCATTTTCGGTCTAAAAAATTCGTTCTTTCGCACACAGGCTCCATTTGTGCCCTAGTTGCGCCCCGAAACATTGCAGCCCAATCGGAATACACCCGAGGGTGTTATGGGTGGAAAATGATTGTAAAAATATGGGTTTTGTGGTTTAGTAAAATGAGCTTTCGATGTATCTTTTTCCATGTTTTTTTCGGGCGTGAAGACCGAATATGAAGTCGATTTTGACCAAACAGTGAAGAATTGTGGTTGTAGCGAAGGTTCGGCTCCCAGAATTCATTTTTTATGAGTCAAAAACCTGGGCAATTGTCTGAAATCACTATCGCACCGTCATAATTTCTACAATAGCACTAGAAGCAGTATCAACAGATGAATCAAGACATTAAATGGCACAATCAATGTTCAAAATAACTTGTTAAAAAAATTTAGGGCCCTAATTCGTGTTTTTGGGGGCCAAAATTGGTGGAAACCATCAATAATTTCAGCTATTCCCATTAATGCACATGAAAGAAACAATAAATGAACACCCAAAATTTCTGTAGGTATGACCAGTAGAATAATAAACCCACGTGACAAGGATTATGCAGCGTAGTCCTATCCTTCGTATAAATGTAAATATTGCATAGTATAGAAAAAAAACCAGTCATGCAGCATGACTTAATGAGCGAATTTTCAAAGAAATATTCGAATTAATGGCTATGGTTTTGATTAAAGGAAAACTTCTTCCTCCTACTGTTAGTACCTAAATTGAATAATTTGAAATAGATTTTTTCTTTCGTCTTCCTTCTAGTAATACGTGGGCCGGTACTTGTCTATCTATGAAGGTATCATAACAATTATATGTCAAATGGGAAATTCAAGGAGTTGTACTAATCGTTTGCCTCCCCCTTTTTTGCTTCGAACTCTCGTCTTCAATTAATACTTCTCACATTTTTCAATCTGACCACTCTAAGGGGGGGGGGGGGGGGTAAGAGTTTAAAGATTATCCTAGTTTTGGGTAATTTTTGCGCACTTTAAATGCTCTAATTTAAGAACGGATTTAGATATCTAAAATCCGATTTCACCATCGTGTTCAGCGTGCAAAAACCTTTAAAATGAGGGGTCACTTGTTAGAAAATAACATTTTGGGGATTTTTGGGTAATTTTTGCGCACTTTAAATGCTCTAATTTGAGAACGGATCAAGATATCTAAAATCCGATTCCACCATCGTGTTCAGCGTGCAAAAACCTTTAAAATGAGGGGTCACTTGTTGGAAAATAACATTTTGGGGATTTTTGGGTAATTTTTGCGCACTTTAAATGCGCCAAAACCCTCCTTAGAGTAGGCCAATTTCGCCCATCTTCGAACTTAGCCTTTCGATTGCCAAGATAGATTTTTTGTGCAAATTTGAGCTGTTTATCTCAATTCTATCGAGAGTTATCGTCTGGAGTGACACATATATATATATATACATATAAAAAAGTGTTAAATTTCAGGAATCGTTTTAGAATGGTCTGAAACGGATTTCTATGAAGAAAATTTCCAAAAATTTATATTATTTAAATTTCGAAGCCATTGCAATAGCTTCATTTTCTTTGAAAATTCGCTAAAAGGTGTGTACATTTTCATTCCATTTTCTTCCTTGATCGTTTTCTATAATTTTTAATGGCGCGATAATAACTGGAACATAACGTATAGACTACCTGTACGTCTCAAAGCAAAATGTAGTTCATTTTAGAAATATTCTAAATTTTTTTCAACGTAATTGTGTTGGGGGTGCATATTTTGCCCATTTCGAGTGCATATTTTGGCCAAATTTTGTGCATAATTCTAGTCCCTATTCATGAGATACCTTCCAGATGTTCCCCGCGTCCTGTCCTTATGGGGTTAGTGGAGCCGGAGGCTATCAAATTTTGGATCTTCAACACGCTCTCGGCCTGAATTTCCTACATGAATGTTCGGTCGCTTAAAGTAAGTTCCCGTGTGGAGATCACCACACAGTATTTCCACCTTCTTCACAACAGTATGAACACAAGTTTGGCGGCAGAGGGCCAGCCCATTTCGGCCTGACAGGCGACCATTGCTGCCCGACTGGCTGCTCATGTTGGCCTGACAGGCCTATCATGAGAATATGCTATTATACTGAGTACTGAGTTATAATATACTTGCATAGAAACCACTTCAACCACTTTTTGACACCACACCAACGTCATTTAGCCAGTAAACCTAGAAAATGTTGGACCCGTTGACATATTTTTTACTGTCAACTAGCCAAATCAAATGCGATCGAGTTCAAAATCAATAGGCATGATCTAGACATTCTAAAGGAAATTCTGGTAACAACCGCACCAATTTTGGTATATTTTTACGGCAGTTATCATTGAATAATCTAAAAATTAGAAAAACTATCATACGCTCGTTTTCATCTCAAATTGACGAGTTCATCGAGCTGAACAAAACGAAAATCTGAAAAAGACCGTATTTTGAGGAAGTTATGACCATTTGAATTTCCAACATACCGTGGAGCGAGATCAAGCGGAAAACCGTTTAGAAACTCATTTCAGCACTTCACAACGGGATTCCGTGGTTTTATCGAACACATATTTTTGACGTTATCACCACGCTTTCATTCCTATATTTTTGATAGGAAAATGGAAGCAAAATTGTTTGTTGAAGTCCGAGTTGGGTTGGGTTGATTCGGGCCCATTCGTCGTCCAAGGCAGGACTTTGGGCACAAACAAGGAGTCTGTGCCCTAAGAGAAGGTTCGAAATTGCAGTGCTCTTCGACATCGTTGATGTGCACATAATAAGTAAACGTCATTCCAGCAGTCAGTGCGGTACAAACATGAGGTCGTTGAAAAAATTGCGCGCATCGTCCGGCGGCAGGAACTTCAAAACAAAGAATTATTTGAAGTGGAACTTCTTTAAGGCTAATGTGGACGACAAGTGTGCAAGAGAGACAGAAGATGGAACCAAATATGTTGTTTTTCTCGGCAACAGTTCAACATTTTTTGGATCTGAAAAATGGAATGTTCCCAGAAAATTGATACAAGTGGAGCGAACAATTCAAATTTTGGAAAAATTTTCAAAATTTTTTTTAAACATTAAAATTGTAATATTGTAAGTAAATAATTTTTTTTGTAGAAAAAGAGGTATAGCCCAGATCTGGGTACTCATTTCCTAATCATACATTATTTAAAAAAACCACCTATGTAAAAAAATAGCGTCAGCAAACCGTTGAAACCATCAACAAACGTGAATAGTTGAAAATCTACCTGCGGCCACCCCTCGGCCTCGGAGCTGCAGTCCTTGGAGTATTTTTCCTTCTTTGGTATTTTCATTTTCTCATGCTAAAGATGGGATATCAAAAGAAAATGTCGATATCAGTCTAATTTTTGATAAAGTTATCAAAATGAAATATCTAATATCCGGATTCAAGATATCGAAATGGAAATATCGAACGTTGCGAGAAAAATATCGATATCCCGATAATGTCGATATATATCGCTATTCCAATCATATCCCACCCATTCGTCATTCGTCCCTTGCGTCCGGTGCCAACCACATTCCGTGTAATCCAGTGAATTTTGCTCCGTTACAAGAATGAACCGCCAACGTTATTCTTACTCGACGAAGGGGAAAAGGCTGAGGCTGAGTGCACGAAAGAGAAGAAAATCGTCCTACAAAACATCAGCTGCACAAGCTGCTAGGTAAGTAGAAGATGAAAGTGTTCACATTTATGCACCTATGTCAAAGTCTCAACCCTTATTATTCTCGCGATCGTTCATTCGAACATTACTCTTTTCCAACTCAGTAGAAAATTTCCAAACTCAGGGTTTCGATCCTTTCACATCAGTTTTCTTGTTTTCAGAAAACAGGCATGTGGTGTATCGTTTACCATGTTTTTTGGAAAGTGTTGTTGTTCTGATCACAAGTTTCGTGAAATTAGTTGCTACCATAGTATTTATAATCAGAACGTTCGTCATATTATCCCCAATAGTTATCATAATATTTGTAGTCAGAATGTTATACAATTTCCAATAAACACGTGGAAAGTCAATACTCGGGGAAAACCCAAACCATGGGGTCAGCGACCATTGATTGGGGAAGTTGTTGTGGTTCTGATCGAAAGTTTTATTGATTTTTCGTGTACATTTCATTTGGTAGTACCCTCACACACTCTACCTTGTGTTTGTATGTCTCTCCTAGGAGAATTTCACAAATCCGCTCCGAACAAGCTCTACCAGCTCCTGAGCAGTTTTATACAAACCAACCACCTGGACTGGAAAATTTTCGTCACTTATCCGGTTCCACCCCGTATATGTTTAGTTCATGTATCCTCAGTTTTGTTGTAGAAGCATCAAAGCAGTAACTATGTAGGGGTACTGGCTAATAAGTACTCACCCAATTTCTTGGTTCTTCTACCCTGTATTGTGAATTTTCAGGTGTGGCAAAGAGTCCTGTTTGATACTATGCTTCAAGCTGGAAGGAAGGAGAAGGAACTGGCTTTGGAGAATGGAGATATCGATGAAAATGGTACTCCTTTCATTACAGTTGTAGTGGATGGTGGTTGGTCTCACCGCTCTCATGGCCATCGTTACACATCTCAATCTGGTGTGGCATGCGTGATAGGCCACCGGACAAAGAAACTTCTCCATCTCTACATTCGCAACAAATACTGCAGTGCGTGCCAGTATTTGGAAAAGAATGGTCATTCAACTTCTCATGAAGAGTGTTTCAAGAATTGGCAGGGCAGTGCACAAGCGATGGAGAGTGATATGCTTGTCCAAGCCTTCAGGACAAGTCTTGAACTTCACGGATTAGAGTACAGGTATGTAGGTTGAATGTGGCTGTGGGTTAGGCTTGTATTTGTCCTAGTGATCGTATAATTTACTAAATTACCACTTTTTCTTATTACAGATGCGTCATAGGGGATGGTGACTCAAGTGTGTATGCCAAACTGCGGGAAATGGTTCCATATGGCCTGAAAATTCGGAAAAGCGAGTGTGCAAACCATGCTGTTAAGAACTATTGCAAGGCACTCTTCAACAAAAAATGTCTTCCTCAAGCAGTGAGGAAGATCTTCTCCAAGCAGGTCATTCTGAGGCTCAAGAAGGACGCTAGATATGCTATCTACTATGTAGCAGAAACAACAGGCAGTGCTCAGCAGTTGCGGGAAGACCTCATCAATGGACCAGCTC
Source organism: Leptopterna dolabrata (assembly GCA_954871275.1). NCBI lineage: Eukaryota > Metazoa > Arthropoda > Insecta > Hemiptera > Miridae > Leptopterna > Leptopterna dolabrata. The sequence goes on along the minus strand of OX940986.1, from coordinate 7,275,730 downwards.
ATGTTTTTGGAGTACATGACAACTGCAAGTCATATTTCTGCAACAAAACCGTAAATGAAAGCGAGCTCAGTGGTTTTCGTCTTGCAGCATTCAACTTTGCTCAAGAATGCCTTAGGCCCTTATTAAGAAAAGCTGATAGATTACTGAACAACAACACCAGTAACCTTGCTGAAAATCTAATGTCATTGGTAGCTAAATTCAGCGGAGGAAAGCAGGTGAACCATTGCAAGCGAGGCTCATATGACAATAGATGCAAAGCAGCAGGGCTCGATTTTCAATTCGGCCCTTCATGGACTCATGCCACCATGAAGGCGGTCAAGGGGAAGAGTCCAGCTTCCATAATTAAACGAACAGCTGTACAAAGAGAGAAAAGATCAGCTCAGACCAGGAAATCGGTTGTTTCAAATCGGAAACTGCGGACTCAGTTGCGATATGCCAACGCTGGTGAAACTGGTCCTGAACGTTCCAACACAAACCACTACTACAAAACCACCACTGACAAATCAGGACCAAAAGACTATGGCCCCTTATGTCATGATCTTGATATGGATGATCAACAATTTGCTGATGCTGCCAAAATTTTTGTGAGGATGTTGAATGTGGACTCAGAAAAGAGGATCCAAATTGAGTTGGTGACCCGAGGACAACACTCTAACGAACTGTGGTTCATGGAAAGGAGGCACCGTCTCACTGCTTCAAACTTTGGTGTTATATGCAAGAGGAGGCCAACAACCAAGTCTGCCAAATTGGTTGAAACGCTGCTATACCCCAAAACATTTTTGAAAACGACGCCGTTACATATGGAACAATACACGAACCATAGGATGCATCGTATTCGAGTTATAAGCAAAAACCTAAAAAGATCCGAAAATTCCGCGGTTTTTTGGCTCTCAAAAGTTTAGCACAAGCCAGAATCCGTCGCAAACTCATTACTCTTATTTAGGATGCCCAAAGTCGATTAAAATAATATCCAGCTTGTGCATACTTATCAGGCAGCATATTTATGTCTAATTTGCCTGGGCTAATCCGAATCCACTAGTATTCAGGGTCCTAATTCATAGGAAAAATCTCTCATTTCAAGGAAACATTCTGAACTGAAGACTTGAAAACCACGCACTCATCCTCCACAGACATACCTACTTCTAAAACGTTTTGTGGTGCTTTCCAATCTTGAATGGGAACACCCCTACGCGCGGCGCGTACGGAGGCAGCAGGGAAAGGCCATTCACCTCTGTTCCTCCATCAAATTCAGATTTTCAACTATTCAACGATCTGCCGACGCTATTTTTTTACATAGGTGGTTTTTTCAATAATGTATGATTAGGAAATGAGTACCCAGATCTGGGCTATACCTCTTTTTCTACAAAAAACAATTATTTACTTACAATATTACAATTTTAATGTTAAAAAAAAATTTTTGTGAATTTTTCCAAAATTTCAATTGTTCGCTCCATTTGTATCAATTTTCTGGGAACATTCCATTTTTCAGATTCAAAAAATTTTGAACGGTTGCCGAGAAAAATGGCATAAACAAGTAACGCCATCTCTTATCTGAGAATCACACTACTAGCCACTGGACATTAGCCTTAATCTCAGTGTTCAAAATTCCCTTACAGAAACCGGCATTAAAATTTGAACCGCAAAATAACTAAAAACACATATTATGCAGCTCATGATTTATTTAATATGAAGTAAAAATGTATTGTTGCCATAATATATGCAGCGGCTGTATGCGATGCGAAGCCAATTGAAAGAAAAACGTCTTTAGGCGCGTTCCTCACTGGGGATTGGGAGTGAATCCAAACCTATCAAAGAGAGAGGCTCAGCATAAGCAAAGCTTAGCGGATCCGAGTATTTTATACTTTTATATATATACTTATAAAATAAAATGTGTGTATACTTTTTTGTTTTGTTTTTTGTTTGTTTTGTTCAAGTCTGTTATAAATCAACTTCTGACACAGCGCCTTTACTATACCTATCTATTTGGTATCTACGTAAGTCGGGGGTGCGCCGGCTGAAACTGAGTTGCTGGGGGGTGCGAATGAGAAAAAAGGTTGGGAACCGCTGGTGTAGAGGGATTACTAATGCCTCAAACCCTTTCGGAATGGGGTGCTTCCATGGGTCGCCACTCTGTCTGGTGAGGAAGCCACTCTGAAGGAAGGCTGGGGACCTGCTGATGTCCTCTGTATGAAATACGCCCCGGCAACATCAGCTGATGTGGAGAGGACTTTCTTAAAAATGAAATATCTTCTGAGTGGTCGACGGCTGGGATTTTCGTTGGAAAGCGTTGCAGCACACCTGATGTTGTTATTTAATAATAATAGTAATAATAATAATAGCCTGGCGAGGGAGTTTTTGGTGGAGGCTATTATTCCCGACCACTGAGCCCTCCACATGCACTTGCGGGTGGGAATAGGCCCTTGGGCCCCCCCCCCCCCCCACTCGCGTCACACCGTGGCACTTTTTACCCCCACGGGTGATGACCACCCAAATAATAATAATAATAATAAATTATTTGTGTAAAGCTTTGTATATAAAATAAATTATTCAGCATAAGTAACTTGTATGCTGTGATATTATCGTCTCAGAATAGCTGGGGTGGTCGGAGAGGGTTGAAAAATAAGTGCCATATTGAGAGAAATAAGTGCCATATTTAGGCCAAAATAAGTGCCATATTGCCATATTTTTTAGGGCCCTATTTCACAAAAATAAGTGCCATATTGTGAAGGGCTCTGTTTATTACCCATACCTTGTTCCTTTTCCCTCCTCGCCAGCGGGGTCCCATTCCCCCTAACGTGTTACGGCCTATTTTCGTGCCGCAACAAATTTTTATATAACTTGTAATTGTAAATAATTATGTATTATAATACTTATAAAAATTATAAATAAATAAATAAATGGGGAATTTTCGTCAAAACTGAAAAAAAATTATCAGGAACTCTTGAAAAAATTGTAGTTTGAAGCCCGTTTTCAAAATTGTTATTTTTTTAAATGAGGATGATTAAAAGTAAAAATGTGGCAGAAAATGACTGGCTGTTGGCCCAACAGTGGCCTCAACAACCCAAAATTAGAAATTTCAGCAACCTTCAAGAACCTTCGTCGTGACCTTCCCCTCGGTTTGATTTTGAGGACGTGTTTTTTTAAATGTATTACGGTTCTGTACTTCGTTTGAGGTGATGCACTAGCACTTAAGCGGGATTTGAGTTGAACTAATCGGCAATTTACCTGATACGTCATTTCTGTCGGGAACTCGAATATTCAAATTTCACACTCGTTTTCTGCCTAGACTTATCGAAAAAAACACCTCATTACGCGGTCAATAAGTGTCAATTTCCGTTATTGAACAGAATTTGGCAAAAAAGGAAATTTGTGCCCATTGTGAGCCTTTCCACAATAAATTTTGTTTAAAAATTATTATTATTTAGTGCTCTGCTGCCTACTTCTGCTGGGTATCAGTCAAATGAAGTTGAACCAACATGAGGAAATGAGGGAATGGAAAGGGTTGATTGAGAGGAGCCTGGAAATTAAAGATCAATCATTCCAGCTTGGATTCGAGCAAAGGACACTTAACGCGCAAAACCAACCTCAAAATCTGGCATTTAGACTGGAAAGTGAAGAGGGCGCCCACTGAGCAAGTTTAATGATTTTCAGACCTGCAGATGGTTTTCCAAGATTAATGGTGATCTTCCGGCGTTGAAAAGTAGGCCGTACGAATCGAGTGGCCAGACTTTGCTTGTTGTGTAGTGGCGGGGGGAAGTTGAAAATGCTTTCCATTTCATAGGAAAATGTACGGACCCGGTGAATTTGAGGCGGCAGTATCTGGTTTGGGCTGATTTAGATTGGGAAAGGTATTTGACGACGATCAAGTCCGGGAACCTTGGTTTGGTGAAATACTGCTCAGCGGCTTGGAAACTAAGACGTGCGGCTATAGAAGAATATGGTTTTAGGTAATATAGGAATTAATTTGTTGTTCTGCTTAAATTTAAAACAACGGTTTATTATTTTGTACAGAATACCCATCTGTTACAGATCACAGCTCTCTGCATAGATAACCCTTCTTTATCATATAATATGTACTATTCTATACATATTATGTAGATCGCAGATCCTCCGTAGGTTAGTACCTAACCCCGTACTCGTTACTAGGTACCTACCTAAATCACGAGTTGAATATTTCTAAAATAATACAGCCGATGACAAACAGTAACTAAAATGGCAAAAAAACGAAAATTATGAAGTTCCGAAGGTAAATTGTTGATGTGGAGTGAAATAGATGCCCCTTCTGCGTACATCACTGTTTTCTGTGGTCAGTACCTATAATGAACCGTTGTGTAATAACTTGCCCATCAATAATACTTCAACGGTTGTTCAAGTTGCAAAGGTACAGATCAACAAAACCCAGCCCCTTCTTGGTCGATGAACTGTTGTATAATAATTTACCGTTCTGTAATAATTTACCGTTGTGTAATAATTTTTCGTTTTGTAATAATTGTCCATTTTGTAATAATTTCCCATTTTGTAATAATTTTCCGTTGTGTAATAATTTACCCATCAATAATACTTCAAAGTTTGTTCAAGTTTCACAAGTACCTACCAACAAAATCCAATAGTCCATGACTCATCAAATGAAGAGAACAACCAACTCGACTTCATACAGCCATCCTTGATTATAATCAGGTGCTCCCTAGTGATGATATCTGGGCCGGATTTATACCGTTTGATTCACGATCGTGTTGACGAAGCTTTTTGGTGCACACGAACGGCTGGTCGTACAATGGTCCGGGTGGTCTCAAAAAATTGTTTAGCTCAAGACAAATTTAATAACGTAAAAAAAACCATATCCTTCTATCGAAAGTTTTCGAGCTACGGCGTTCTGAAAATGTCAACCCCTATTTTGAACCCCTTAGATTTTCATGGTAACTAAGAAAAGTGACCAGTACAGCGTACGGCGGACAGACAGAAATTTTTTTATTGCATTTTTGGATTCTACATACCTTGAAACGTAAACCATCAAATTTTGAGGTGGGGTTGGATTTTTTTTTTTTTTTTTCATGCTCGATTCCAATGGTTCATCATTGAAAATAATGAACCAAAAGTAGTTAAGTGTAAGAAGTACCTGATTATATTGCTGACCTGGTAATATTGTTTAAAATAAATATTGTTAGAATTAGTTTGTAAGATTCATAACTTGATTTAATTTGATCTATAACTACTATGTAAATTGATTTATTACTATTAGAGTAAAGGCAAACTTATCGGACGGACCAATGAGACCACGATTATTGCACGACTCCTCGCGTACAAGATTAATGTCTATTTAAACAATAAAAGCACGTTTTCATTCATTCATTCAATCAAATAGGCACCTACTTGACTAGAAACTTAGAGAAGGACTGGTAGTTGGTTGAGGTAGGAAACCATTCGCCCACGTTGTGGTACTCGGGTGGAGTCCACGAGACCAAATACGAAGGTAGGTATCGCAAAACTACCGGCAGCTTTCACAATTCCTTAATTACTATTCCTGCTTCGGCTTTCTCGGGGACGTATCTGTCTCGGACGTAGAAAATGAGCGGTCCCAGCTTTCGTCCTGACACCACAGGATTAGTTGTGCACTTGTTTCGCAACAGCTTCAAACCAGAATGCTGCAAATTCTTCCACAACGGTTTGTTATTTGGTGTATCTGTCGGGCGTAATGACTTTGGGGGAATAGGTGCCCGAAACTTCAATGGACTTGGGAACAAGAAATGCAGTGGTTTTGGGGTCAGGAGTGCGAAGGAGATATCGTAAACAAGATGGGTTAGGGTTCAAGCCAAAATACCTGTCGCCGATCAGCGCACGCCATTCATTCATTGAGTATTCGAGTATTGCTGCAGCTGAAGAACAAGTAGGTGCTTTTGAGGTATATTTTTCCATGTTTTTTAGGACGAGGAGACCGAACATGGAGTCGTTTTTGACCAATAAGTGGAAAATTGAGGTTCTAACGAGGTCTCAACCTTAAATTTACTTTAAATTTTGGCCTAAAATAGTCGTTCTTCCGCACACAGTTTGGGTCCCCATTGGGAATACATCTGGATCCTAGTTGTGCTCCAAAGCTCGGCAGATCGGCATACACCCAGGGGTGTTATGGGAGAAAAATGGGTGTAAAAAACGCTGCAAAGTCCTTGTCACATGGGTTTATTATTCTATTGGACATACCTACAGAAATGTTGGCTGTTTATTTATTGTTTCTTTCATATGAAATAATTGAAATAGCTATTTCTGGTGGTTTCCACCAATTTTGGCCCCCAAAACACGAATAAGGTACGCTCCTTTTGGTTTATTATTTTCAATAATGAACCATTGGAATCGAGCATGAAAAAAAAAATTCTTACCCCCCCTCAAAATTTGATGGTTTACGTTTCAAGGTATGTAGAATCCAAAACTGCAATAAAAATATTTCTGTCTGTCCGCCGTACGGGCCACTTTTCTTAGTTACCATGAAAAAAAATTGATGAAATTCGGGTTATAGGTTCCGTTCGGCGTCTAGTTGGTCCTCGAAGCTCGACGTTACTGTGAGTCATCTCTAAGGGGTTCAAAATAGGGGTTGAAATTTTCAAAACGCCTATACCATTTTTTTACGTAAATATTTTTACGGTTTTAAATAGTTCTTGAACTTGCGAGTTTTTTAAGACCATCCGGAGCATCGTACGTCCAGCCGTTCGTTCACAGTAAGGCCCCAAAGTTTGCACCGACAGGCATTTTCGACTCCAGTGTGAATGAAATTGTATACAATTCAAACCAAATCTCGTAACCAGAGACGCGCACCTGATTATATTGGCGGAGTATGAAGTCGAGTTGGTTGTTCTGTGATATTATTTCGCTTGAAAAATGATGGCTCTTTTGGAGTTTGTTGATAGGTAGTGAAACTTGAACAAACGTTGAAGTATTATTGATGGGTAAATTATTACTACGGTAAATCATTACTCAACGGTAAATTATTACACAACGGTTCATTATACCATCTACGTAGAAGGGGCTGGAGTTTGTTGGTAGGTACTTTTGCAACTTTTTTCACTCCTCATCAACAATTTCTTTTCAGAACTTCATTATGTGTGTTTCTTTTTGTTAGGTACTGTTTGTCATCGGCAGAATTGTTTTAGCAACATTTAACTCGTGATTTAGGTAGGTACCTAGTAACGAGTACGGGGTTAGGTACTAACCTACGGAGGGTCTGCGATCTACATAATTATGCATAGAATAGTACATATATTATATTATATAGACGGGTTATCTATACATAGAGCTGTGATCTGTAACAGAAGGGTATTCTATACAAAATAATAAACCGTTGTGCAGGGATTTGCAGCGTTTTTTTCCCTTTAATAAATTATCTCTGATCATTGATAGTAGGTACCATTTAATATTTGATATTTGATATTTTCTACTGTATTGTTTACCTGCATCAAAAGGTAGTATATTTCCGCTTCTCTCTGCAATGATTTTTTCCATTCCCCCAATCTCATTGATACTCATTTTGAAGGCTTGTCGCCTTGACCCCAAACCCATTAGATTTTCGGGTTTTCTTGTTCCCAAACCCATTGAGATTTGAACCCAAACCCATTGAAATTCCAGTCCCATTCCCCCAAACCCGTTGCACCCTATCTGTCAATGTCACTGTTCTGCGCACAGTATCCTTGAAATTCCAACGTAACTGTACAAGAGAAACGGACCACACTAAATTAATCAAAATCCGATACTGCGAGATTCGTAAGTCGCATTTCCCCAAATTTTCCCGAGGAACACGTTCTTTGCTGTCAAATGTGGATGGTAAGTGGGAACTGGCCCTATGATGGGTTGTTAATGGGCTCTCGAACCAAATTTGAGATCATTCACCCCACAGACCCACACATTTTTCTGGGTACTTGGATACCAAGTACTAGGCCCATCGTGATTTTTCGTACTTTTGTACCAACTAACAAAGAGAAACTAGTACTTTCTTTCCTGGGACTCGAAGATTATCTCAGAACAACAAACTCGAGTTCATAAAACCATTTATGATTCGATTAATCTGATCGCCATCAATAACTGGACTGCAGTAATTAATATTATTCGCGCTCTTGTTGATCTGCTTCTAACTTCAGGTAAGCAGGTAGGTATTTCATCGTAAGCTTATGATTCCTTAAAAATAAATTTCTGGATTCTACGTGAGTACCCTGAAACGTGAAACAGCAAATTTTGAGAGGGGATAGGTACCTGGGTGCTTTTTTCATTCTCGATTCAAAGTTTCATTATTAGTAATAAACAAAAAAACTGCTGCAAATTATTACATAACGGCTTATTTTTCCAGTATAGATATACTGGTAGATCACTGAATTCCTATTACCGTAAGGCCCTGAGTTGGGTAGTTTTTTGCGGTGGATCCAACCTACCACCAGATATGCTCTCCAGTGTTTGGCAAACACACTTTACATACCTAAATATGCAATTTTCCTCGGGTCATTTTGGTTTATTATTCTGCGAATAATACATGTATAATAAAAAGTTTCATTATTAGTAATAAACAAAGTTTCATTATTAGTCATTTCATTATTAGTAATAAACAATAATACAAAGTTTCATTATTAGTAATAAACAAAAAAACTGCTGCAAATTATTACATAACGGCTTATTTTTCCAGTATAGATATACTGGTAGATCACTGAATTCCTATTACCGTAAGACCCTGAGTTGGGTAGTTTTGGTTTATTATTCTGTGAATAATACACCTATGTATTCGCTCAGCAAAAAATGTTTATAAGACCCCCTCAAACTTTTTTCTTTTACGTTTCAAGGTGCGTAGATTCCAAAAATGCAATGTCCGTCCGCCGTACGCCGTCCGCCGTACGCCGTCCGCCGTACGCCGTCCGCCGTACGCCGTCCGCCGTCCGCCGTATCACGTGTACAGGCTTCATTTTCGGTCTAAAAAAATCGTTCTTTCGCACACATGCTCCATTTGGGCCCTAGTTGTGTCCCGAAACTTTTCAGCCCGATCGGAATATACCCAGGGGTGTTATGAGTGAAAATGTGTGTAAAAATAGGTACTTTTTACGTTTTAGCAACATATTGGTAACATGAGCTTCTGAGATATCGTTTTCTATGTTTTTGGGGACGAGAAGACCAAATATGAAGTCGATTTTGACCAAAGAGTGGAAAATTGAGTTCTACCAAATGTTCAGCTCCCAGAATTGATTTTTTATGAGTGAAAAACCTGGGAAATCGTCTGAAATCACCATCAGTTTGTATAATAACACTGGAAAAAGTGTCAAGACGTGGTTCAGGACGATTAAATGGCACTACCAATGATCAAAGATAGTTAAAAAAAAGAAAAAAGAGCGTACCTACCTAATTTGTGTTTTGGGGGCCAAAATTAATGGAAACCATCAGAAGTAGCTATTACGATTATTACGCATGAAAGAAACAATTAATGAACAGCCAACGTTACTGTAGGTATGTCCAATAGAATAATAAACCCATGTGACAAGGACTTTGCAGCGTTTTTTGCGGTGGATCCAACCTACCACCAGATATGCTCTCCAGTGTTTGGCAAACACACTTTACATACCTAAATATGCAATTTTCCTCGGGTCATTTTGGTTTATTATTCTGTGAATAATACACCTATGTATTCGCTCAGCAAAAAGTTTTTATAACACCCCCTCAAATTTTCTTCTTTTACGTTTCAAGGTGCGTAGATTCCAAAAATGCGGTGTCCGTCTGCCGTATCATCCGTATCTACTTTAATTTCGGTCTAAAAAATTCGTTCTGACGCACACATGCTCCATTTGGGCCCTAGTTGTGTCCCGAAACTTTGAAGCCCGATCGGAATATACACAAGGATGTTGTGGGTGAAAAATGGGGGTAGGTAAAAGTAGGGTTTTGTTGTGTTTTAGTAACACAAACAGGGTCGGTGAGGTTGTGAGGTATCGTTTTCCACGTTTTTTAGGACAAAGAAACCGAATGTGAAGTCGATTTTGACCAACGAGTGAAAAATTGAGGTTCTAAGGAAGTTTCAGCCTCAAATGTACGTCAAATTTTGGTATAAAATTGTCGTTCTTCCGTTACAGTTTGTGCCCCAATTTGGGAACACATTTGGGTCCTAGTTGTGCTCCAAAGCTCGGCATCTGTTCGGAATACGCCCAGGGGTGTTACGGGTGAAAACTGGGTGTAAAAACAGGGGTTTTCGAGGTTTTTGTGAACACGAGCTTGTGAGGTATCGTTTTCCGTGTTTTTTAGGGCGAGAAGACAGAATACGACGTAGATTTTGACCAAAGAGCGAAGGTTCTGCTCCCAAAATTCATTTTTTATGAGTCAAAAAACTGGGAAATTATCTGAAATTGTTGTCGTGATTGATGGTTGACATACTCCTCTAGTTCGGTTTCCCAGTGAATCATAATTATATCTTAATCACCTTCATCGTCCAAACTTCTCGGGATATGCAAATAGATGCGGGGACACGGGACACCTCCACCTGTTGTCTACACAAGTCGGTAAGAATGCAGTTGGTTTGAGTCGGCCGGTCAAAGAGGAAAGCATCCTGTTTTCAAGACCTAAAAACCGACCCTGACCAGCCTTCTGAAATTACCATTTGGGTGGAATCTACTCATGCAGCATGGCTATAAAAGCAAATTTTCAAAGAAATATTCGAAGTGTAAAAAGATAATAAAGCGAGAAACCATACCAATTTTCGTAAAATTATATATTTTTTTGTGTTTTGCAATTTTTACAGATTTTAGACCCATATAAAGTCAAACTTGACCCAATAGTTTTCGAGAAACATATTTTTATCATCGAAGTCCCTGTCCGTAATTAATCACCATCCTACACAACGTCAGGTGAGTTAAATCAATTAACAGTTGTTAATAGCAGCTAAAATGATATTTTTATGTCTTTGCTCACCCTTCCATACCAATCTTATTAATTTCCTATCAGTTGTTCACAATTTTAGCCGTTTTTGCCGATTTTTGACCCCTTAAAAATCAAATTTGACATCCTTAGAATTTTTGAAGCCCATCTTGAAATCGTCCGTTTTGACGAAATTTGGAATTTTTATCGTACCCAAGGCCATATATCGTTTGGAGTGACACATCATAAATTATTGTTAATATCTAGGGATGAATTCAGGATGCTCTGAAACGGATTTGCGTATAAATAATTTTCAAAAATTCGTGTTATGAAAATTTTGGAATTTCAATAGCTTCATTTTCTTTGAAATCTCGCTAGAATTCCAGTATTAATAGTAAGAGCAACATATAATTTTTTTTAACTCGTAGTGTATGTCAAATAAATTATTTATTGTATTAAATTTAGTATTACTGCACAAAGAATTCAGTTATGAAAAAAGTGATGTTTTACTGGTTTTTGCACCCGTCCCCGACCATCGAAATTCTATCTAAGGGGGCGGGAGGGTTTACTACGTACTGCAAGGGGGGAATGGGTACCAAGAAGTTGAGAACACCTGGGCTAAGCAATACCCAGAACAAATTAGCGTTGTATTCCAACCCAGACTTTCTTCTAGAATTACATTTCGTTGAAATACTGGGTACCGGAAAAAGTACTTGGAAGGATTTGCAAGGGGTTGCTGAGCAATGACTTTCTAGGGAAGTGAGTGTTGAGAGTTGGTTGTTCTTAGTTTTACTATTCTCAGTTTTCGGACACTGAGTTTCCAGGGAATAGAATTATGTGGTTAGGGACGTGACCATCCCATCCGTAGGTTTGTCTTGTTGAGGAGCGTGACTCAGGGCGTTGGGTGGGTTATTCAATATGAAACTATACTGACGTTACCCTATTCAGCGAGGTCCTTTTCAAAGCGTTTTAGCTGGAAGGAGTCGGAAAAAGGATGAGGCATCGTTTTTCATGTTTTTTAGGGAGAGAGGACCGAATATGAAGTTGATTTTGACCAGAGTGAAGAATTTAGGTGGTAACGAAGGTTCAGCTGCCAAAATTAATTTTTTATTAGTCAAAAACCTGGGTAATATTGTCTTAAATCACCATAAATTCGTATAAGAACACTGGAAGTAGTACTAACTGGTGAATGACAATTAAATTGCCCTATAAATGATCAAAAATAATTTATCAGAAATAGGAGCCGGATTCGTATTTATTGGGGGCCAAAATTGGTGGAAACTATCAAAAATTGCTATTTCAACTATTACGCATGAAAGAGACAATAAATGAACAGCCAAAATTACTGCAGGTAAGTCCAATAGAATAATAAACCCATATGACAAGGACTTTGCAGCGTTTTTGAAATTCTGATGGGCGCTGAACCTAAGTGGGACTATCGGCAGATTCCCAAATTTTCACCTAATTTCGAATATGAAATAGAAAAGGCTCTAGTTTTGGTTTCAATTTGAGGAAAGCTTCAGATATCAAACGAAAAATGCTGGTATGGACAAAATCATCTTCGACACGCAAACAAAGACTATTCACTTCTTGGATCACTGACAAACTGAACGAAATTTGCGATGACGTAGCGTCAAATTTTCAATCCAAAATTTGTCAGAAGTTCGTCAATCTGCCTCAAATAACAGTTTAAGAGAAAGAGGATATATTAGTGAGGGGGATCGATTTGAAGCTTAAGTGAGTCACAAACACCTGAATGTAAAATCTCGCAAAATTAGATCAAAATGTAGGTACCTACCTACCTAATTTCCTGTTCGATTCAAATACGTCCAAAAATGTATTTTGAACGTATTAGCATTTGGACTTTTGGACTTATTCTTTCAAAGGTTTGGGAATCTCATGATTCTGAGCTCCGCAATGGGCAAGACATAGGTACAATGTTCTATCACCTCAAAATATTACATTAAATAGAGCAATGAAGTAGGTACACGAGTGTTACTTCCCGCACGTTTTACGAATAATTTCACTGTGGTGAAACAACTGGAATCAGCCGAATTTAAAAATGCCGTCCAATTTTTACCACAAAACTGGGCAAATCTTCTTTAAACCACAAGAGAAAGATGCTGGGTATCAAGTGTGGAAAGTCGATTTGAAGCTCAAGTGAGTCGCGAACACCCGAACGTACGAAAAAACCTCGTCAAATTGGATCAAAATGTACCAAAATCCCGGTCGATTCCAATACGTCCCAAACGCTGCCCCGTTCGTTTCGAGGGTTTAGACCTATTTAAAGGTTCTGAGCTCAGCTGCAGGCCAGATATAGGTACAATATTCAACTAATCTAAAACGCTGTTTCAGGAGACATTTTTCTTGCTAAAAAACAACATTTTGACGTAAAATTGGGTCGACATATACCAAATTTTGGTTTCAAATCGAGGAAAGCTTGATTTCTCAAAGTAAAAATACTGACTGCAAACAATATTTTTACACGAAGACAAAGACTGCATACATGTAAGTTATATTAACGTAACATGCTTAACGCACAAAATAAAATTGTGCAGTAAGCATTTCGCCCCTCCTAGTCCCTCACTTGCGAGCCCCGAGACTTCGCCTCTGGGCAGTCCGTTCTCCATCGTCATACAGTTAACTTCTTTCCACTTCTAATTCCAATCCAGTATATTGTACTCAAGTTATACTTAACCAATTTCAACTTGTGAAAAGTGAAATAAAAGTTTTTTTAAAAACTAAATTCCGACTTCAATCAATTTAACTTGTATGTACTGGGAAGGGGCCCAGTCGGAGAATATATACATAAATACTTATGCTATGCGTGAGTAACAACGCGACACGACGTAGCAGTAGCAACACGTAACCCCTAGGGGGATATTAGCGAATAATTTACGAATACAATTTAGCTATTTGGCTAGTTCCAAAATTTGAGAGATGCTCCCTGTGAACCGGAAACACCTCCAAAATCCGTTTCGAGCATCGGAGATCTAAATTATAGATTTAGATCTATAATCTGAATTATGGATGTAATGCGTGTGTGCCATGGGGAAAAATTCGTTCTTGCGCCAAAAAAAAAGAAAAAAGCTGCAAATCCCTGCACAACGGTTTATTATTTTGTATAGAATACCCTTCTGTTACAGATCACAGCTCTATGTATAGATAACCCGTCTATATAATATAATATGTACTATACTATTATATACATATTATGTAGATCGCAGACCCTCCGTAGGTTAGTACCTAACCCCGTACTCGTTACTAGGTACCTACCTAAATCACGAGTTAAATGTTGCTAAAATAATTCTGCCGATGACAAACAGTACCTAACAAAAAGAAACACACATAATGAAGTTCTGAAAAGAAATTGTTGATGAGGAGAGAAAAAAGTTGCAAAAGTACCTACCAAAAAACTCCAGCCCCTTCTACGTAGATGGTATAATGAACCGTTGTGTAATAATTTACCGTTGAGTAATGATTTACCGTAGTAATAATTTACCCATCAATAATACTTCAACGTTTGTTCAAGTTTCACTACCTACCAACAAACTCCAAAAGAGCCATCATTTTTCAAATTAAATAATATCACAGAACAACCAACTCGACTTCATACTCCGCCAATATAATCAGGTGATCCCTACCAATGATTGGCCGTATTCACAAATTCCTATTGTGGGCGCGTCTCTGGTTACGAGATTTGGTTTGAATTGTATACAATTTCATTCACACTGGAGTCGAAAATGCCTGTCGGTGCAAACTTTGGGGCCTTACTGTGAACGAACGGCTGGACGTACGATGCTCCGGATGGTCTTAAAAAACTCGCAAGTTCAAGAACTATTTAAAACCGTAAAAATATTTACGTAAAAAAATGGTATAGGCGTTTTGAAAATTTCAACCCCTATTTTGAACCCCTTAGAGATGACTCACAGTAACGTCGAGCTTCGAGGACCAACTAGACGCCGAACGAAACCTATAACCCGAATTTCATCAATTGTTTTCATGGTAACTAAGAAAAGTGGCCCGTACGGCGGACAGACAGAAATATTTTATTGCAGTTTTGGATTCTACATACCTTGAAACGTAAACCATCAAATTTTGAGGGGGGGTAAGAATTTTTTTTTCATGCTCGATTCCAATGGTTCATTATTGAAAATAATAAACCAAAATCGTAGGTAGGTACGTAAATAATGGCGGAATTTATACTTTTTGCTTCCTCTTTTACCGAAGGTAGGGAAGCCTTGGATTCGTGATTGAGTAAAAAAAATTTATGTTCTCCAAAATGAAAATTTGCACAACCATTTTGCGTTTCAGAGATCAGGGAACATTTTGGTTCCGTGTCTGTCTGTCTGTGGTAATTCCTTGTAACGCCCATAACTACCCGAAATAGTGGTCGAAATGGGCTGAAATTTGAAGGGTAGGTACATGCGGGTTGGGTCACAGATGGTCCCATACCAAAATCATTGGAAACGTACGGTAACTCTCGCCTGTGCATGCGCAAGCGGGAAGTAATTTAAACGCCCATAACTACCTTAAATACCGTTGAAATGAGTTCAAACTCGGGTCGAATAATACTTTCATAGTTTCAAATGAATTTCGTCGGATTCGTAATGTAACTTTCGTCTGCGCATGCGCGAACATGAAATGTTGACCATTTCCTTGTAACTCTTCTAACTACGCGAAAAATTGTTGTAGAGAGCTGAAATTTTGAGGGTACACGCGGGTTGGATCGCAGATGATGCCAAATTCAAAATTATGAAAATCGTTTAGTCTGCGCATGCGCAAACGTGAAATAATTAAACCGCCCATAACTACCTTGAATATTGTTGAAATGAGTCCAAACTTGGAGGGTCGATCAGGAATAATACTTTCATAGTTTCAAATGAATTTCGTCGGATTCGTAATGTAACTTTCGTCTGCGCATGCGCGAACATGAAATGTTGCCCGTTTCCTTGTAACCGCTTCTAACTACGCGAAAAATAGTCGCAGAGAGCTGAAATTTCGTGGGTACACGCGGGTTGGATCGCATGTGGAGCCGTATCAAAATGAACCTACCCAAATATTCTATACGTTCATGTGATTCAAGTGAGGAAGCTATACTGCCTACCCGAATTGGCAGACGTTTTTCAATCCTAGCGGATGTGCTCACGCACAGGCTCCTTGCCTATGTTCTTAATACTACACTTACAAAACTACCATTATGTAAATCACTTTGCAAACTTTTTCTTAATTATCATTTCTGTACAAAAGAACCAGTTTAAATTATATGTGTATATATTTGAAATATCTATATAATCTATATTAAATATATATATTTAAAAAATATGTATTGTACAGAAAGGGTAATTGAGAAAAAGTTTACAAGGTGGTTTACATAATACGCATGGTAGTTTTGTAAGTATAGTATTAAGAAAGCACAGATCCCACATAGGCAAGGAGCCTGTGCGTCGGCACATCCGCCAGGATTGAAAAAAACGCTGCAAAGTCCTTGTCACATGGGTTTATTATTCTATTGGAGTTCTAGAGATTTTTGTTGGCTGTTAAATGTATTGTTTCTTTCATGTGGAATGATTGAAATAGCTATTTCTGATGATTTCCACCAATTTTGGCCCCCAAAACATGAAATAGGTACGCTTTTTTTTTCTTTTTTTTTAAGATCATCTTTGATCATTGGTAGTGGCATTTAATGGTCTTGATTCACCTGTTTACACTTTTTCCAATGTTATTGTACACATTGATGGTGATTTCAGACAGTTTTCCAGGTTTTTGACTCATAAAAAACCAATTTTGGGAGCTGAACCTTTGGTAAAACCTCAATTTCCGCGTCTTTGGTCAAAATCGACTTCATATTCGGTCTTCTCGTCCTCAAAAACATGGGTAAAGATACCTCAAAAGCTCATGTTACCAACATGTTGTTAAAACGCAAAAAGTACCTATTTTTATACACATTTTCACTCATAACACCCCTGGGTATATTCCGATCGGGCTGAAAAGTTTCGGGACACAACTAGGGCCCAAATGGAGCATGTGTGCGAAAGAACGACTTTTTTAGACCGAAAATGAAGCCTGTACACGTGATACGGCGTACGGCGTATGGCGGACGGACATTGCATTTTTGGAATCTACGCACCTTGAAACGGAAAAGAAAAAATTTTGAGGGGGTGTTATAAAAATTTTTTGCTGAGCGAATACATAGGTGTATTATTCACAGAATAATAAACCAAAAGGATAAATTCCGCCACTATTCACGCAGCTACCTATTCGTAAGAAAAAAGATAAGAAAGATAAGAAAAAATGCAGATACGAACGTTAACAAATAATACCAAGTAATTATTATTAGATTAAAGGTGACACTGAAGACGAGGTCTGTTTATACAGGAAGAAGTTTATGCAGAAGTTATCAAGATATCCCAAGGTAGAACAGGTAGTAGAACAACAATCAGTTGGTAACGTAATGTGTAAATGTAATTGCAATAGAAACAAATGGAAGAACTAAAATAACATATATGTAATAGCGATAGACTGCAAAACGAAAACTGGCACCATCATTCACCCGACCATCCGGGTTGAAACGAATATTATCTTTCAGCATGCAAGAGTTCAGGAAAAGAAATACATCATATTATACACACCAACGGTAGAGCACTGCAAGGAGAAATAATAGTTTCTGGACAAATATGTCATTGGATTTCCGATTGGCGCGAGAGGAACCAAACTCACCTTCTTTCAAAAGTTCTGTGTGAGGTTAAAAAGCGCTGCAAATTATTACACAGTGGTTTATTATTTACCTGTACAGATGCCCCTTCTGCGCAGATCACTGTTTTCTGTGGTCAATACCCTCGAGTTCCCCCTAGGAAAGCCCTAATTGAAGTTTCATAAAAATGCGCAGGATTCAATCATTAGTTATTTGTTGTTATTCATGAAGCATAAAGTTTGTTCAAGCTTCAAAGGTACCTATCAACAAAATCTAAAAGAGCCATCATTTTTCAAATGAAATAATATCGCAGAACAATCAACTCGACTTCATACAGCCATCCTTGATTATAATCAGGTGCTCCCTAGTGATGATATACAGGCCAGATTTATACCGTTTGATTCACGATCGTGTTGACGGAGGATTTCGATGCACACGAACGGCTGGTCGTACAGTGCTCCGGGTGGTCTCTAAAAATTCTTTAAGTAGGTAGTTCAATATCAATTAAAAAAACGCAAAAAAAACCATACCCTTCTATGGAAAGTTTTGGAGCTACGGCGTTCTGAAAATTCCAACACCTATTTTTCACCCCTTATGGTGGATTTCACCACCTCGAGTTAAGGTTCGAGTTACTGGAAACTCGAAGATTGCGAGAAAAATACGTTTCACCACCCCGAGTTAGTCTTAACCCCCGGTTTAACGAGCGAGTAAACTCCCAGATCTTAGTCCCTACTCCATCCAGGGAATAGCGCGTTGACTCCGAGAGTTACTGCTTGAGTCGTTGTTGTTGGTTAGCGTTTCTTTCTAGTGTTATCTGATAATACTTCCCCCTAAAAACTATCAGTTTTCGGCCGCCCCCCTTCATCATATTTTTGTATTTCAGCCGGGGGGGGGGGGGGGGGGGGGTTAGTGGGGATCATAACCCCCCCCCCCCCCATTGGCTCGAAAACTTCATCACAAATTAAAATTAAATCTTAAGAATGATAACATTCACAAAAGTAACAAACAAACACAACAATAACAAAAAAAAAACAATAACAGATTAAACGGTAAATCAAACATGATTAAACAGTTAAATAACATTACGTTTATTTGATTACTAACGATCTGTCCCAAAAATTTGATCCACTCTTTTTAACAAAAATGCTTAGGTATCGAAATAGTCCCTCACCGTCACCATCCCACACGTCAGGTGAAAAATATTGATTTTAGCCCAAAAATCCTAATTAGTCCCCTATTCTGTGTGAAAAACAAGTGAAATGGAATTTTTCTGTCTTCACTAAGCCTTCCATACCACTTTCAGTGATTTTATATAACAATTTTAGCCGTTTTTACCAAGTTTTGACCCCTAAAAACTCAAATTTGACTCCCTTCGAATTTTTGAAAATTGCTCATCCTTCTGTTTGGCAATAAGAACATTTTGGCGAAATTTGGAATTTTTATCAAGTACCCAAGGTCAGATATCGTCTGCAGTGACACATAAATAAATATAATAATATACGTATAAGTACATTTTTTTTTTAAATCCAGAGATGAAATCAGGATACTCTGCAACGGATTTGCCTATAACATAATTTCAAAAAAGCATCCTCAAGCATCCCAGATTTTAACAAAAATGTAGGTATTATTTATATATATTTATGTGCCACTCCAGATGATATCCGTCCTTGGGTACATGATAAAAATTCCAAATTTCTCCAAAACATTTGTGTTGCCAAACAAAAGAATGAGTTCGAAGATGAGCAATTTTCAAAAATTCCAAGGCAGTCAAATTGGAGTTTTTAGGGGTCAAAAGTCTGTGAAAACGGTTAAAATTGCAAATAATTGATTAAAAAAATCACTGGAAGTGGTATGGAAGGGCGAGTAATGACAGAAAAATACCATTTCAGTTGTTTTTCACAATGGTCACATTTTCGTTTTTGGGGGGGTAAAAAATTGGTATTAATGGCTAAAATCAATATCAATTCACCTGAAGATTAATCACGATGGACGGACTGTTTCGATGATAACACTATTTTTCTCAAAAGAAGTGTGTCAAATTTGGCTTTATTAGGGTCAAACATCGGTAAAAATGGCTAAAATCACGAAAAATTATATAGTTTTAAGAAAATTGGTATGGTTTCTCTCTATATCATCTTTTTACACGATAGCAGAATATTTCATTGAAAATTCGCTCTTATAGCCATGCTGCATGACAGGAACTTTTTTCGATTTCCGATAACCCCCCCCCCCCCCCCATTCAACAATCCTGGCTACGCCACTGATTTTAGCTGAACCCAATACTGTTGGACACGTTTAATTCATTCCACACGAAGCCTTCTTCTCCTTCCACATCATCCTTACGCATCTGTCTTTTTGTTTTCTATTACTTCCTTCCTCTTTAAAAACTCAACCAGCAACTGCTCCTCTGCCTTCGAAAAATGTACAGTTCTCCTTCTCTTCTGGCTCTCCATCATAAATAATCGAACGACAAAACTCAACTTATCAAACAACGAACTGAAACTCATGGGGGAAGACAGAGGAGGCGTTATCGATGTTATCATGGGAAAACTGGTCTGGGGAAAACTGGGAAACTGGGGAACATGGGAAAACTGGTTATCGAAGCTAACCGAAGACTAACTAACTCCCACCTTGAAATCCATGGTGAAATGGAACCTCTCCTAACTCGAAGATCCCCTTGACTCTAGTGTTTGCTAACCCGCACTTTTACTCGAAGTTGGTGAAATCCACCATTAGAGATGACTGACAGTAACGTCGAGCTTCGAGGACCAACTAGACCCCGAATGGAACCTATAACCCGAATTTCATCAATTTCGTTTCATGGTAACTAAGAAAAGTGGCCCGTACGGCGGACAGACAGAAATATTTTATTGCATTTTCGGATTCTACATACCTTGAAACGTAAACCATCAAATTTTGAGGGGGGGTTAGCATTTTTTTTTTTCATGCTCGATTCCAATGGTTCATTATTGAAAATAATAAACCAAAATTTCTGTCTGTCCTCCGCACGACGTACAGGCCACTTTTCATAGTTACCAGGAAAACAAATCGACGAAATTCGGGTTATATGTTCCCTACTGGGTCTAGTTGGTCCTCGCAGCTCGGCGTTACTGTCAGTCATCTCTAAGGGCCGGTTTCACCAAAGCAGCTTAAACCTGGTATCAATAACTCCTGGATTCAAATTTGATCTGTGGTTCAGAGCTTCGACAGTTTCACCAACGTTTTTGATCCGCGGTTTAGCCGAACTTGGGTTTATGCCGAGATTGTTCAGTTTGCATCAGCATTGCTATCCCCAGAAACACAAATCCCGTATTACAGATGGCATGGAGGAGAGATGCTCATCCATGAGTTGTGGATCTGTGATATTTCTTCTATGGATACTTAAATTTTGTCCGCCATCCTCTGTTGTGGAGACATTAAACTGCATAATAGTAGCCAGTTGCGGAAGTTTCGCGATTTTTTCTTATGCCTCTAGCCTCTGTCATTCTCATTCTGAGAACTTATGCTCGACTCCACTCTGTCATTACTACAAAAGACCATCTTACATCTTTCGAGACAGCTCTTGTAATAAATTATAGATAGCCTACCTAGGCTCTTCTATAAAAGGTATCTACTTTTTTACAATAATTCGCTGTGTGCAGAAGAAGTATACATGTACTTATTAGCGCAGTCTGCGAGTACCTACCACGTACAATGAAGGTTTGTTTACCTACTAAATGAATAATGATGGGTCCGACGTTGTTGCCTACCTGGTTTGGTGTAAAATTATATTTATTACACATTTTTGGTTGCACTCACATTTCTGTTTCGAGAACTAGAAGGCTTTCTCTTGCATCGAGCACTAAGCTCATCCCTTCCGTCGGAAGGCGGAAACTCGCGAAAAAATCGCCGTCATCCCACTTGTGGAAATGGTCGACCCTTTCGCGTATTATCGCCGTCTGGGCGCGGCCACTTCCAGAAGTTCATTGAAATATTCATCCAAGGATGACTCAAACACTTCAATGTAACGATTCATCGCACTAAATGTTGATGCAAGATTGCAAGTTGAGAAGTACATATGAAAAACACTGATAAAATAGATTTCAAAATGTCGATGGCCTGGAGGAGAATCGGAGATCAACCGTAGATCAGAGGTTTAAACCACCTGAAACGAGGTATTAAGGCTAAATGTAACGCTTTTAGTTGCAAAACCTGCCACCACGTGGCAGCACCAAAATGAAGGAAATTTCCTTGACTCCTCACAGGAGAACGAATCAAGATATTTTGAATCTGAAAACGGATTTGATAAGATATCAACCCATAGTTTGGACGAAATTGGTTTAAAAAATTTGCACAATTTTTTTGCGCACTGTTCAAAAAATTTTTGATTAAATTGAAACTTTTTCAAAAATGTGGCCTTATACAGCAGTGTGCCCATGCATACAGTGTACAAATCCGTTTTCAGAATTTCGATCGGTCAAAAATTACGATCGTAATCCTTAAGATTGGTGAAACAATAGATTGGAAACAATAGTAGGGCTGACGGGGTGGAGGAGTGCGCGCGCGAGAGGGGCAGTTTGGTGAGGTGGTGCCCGCCGCCTCGACCCCTCGGCCGCTTGGACCCCTCGCATGAACATTCTCGGAATCGAGTCTTCCTGATGTTGGTTGGAAAAGAAGTTTTGTGTGTGAGCAGGATTGGGTCATAGCCAAGTCAAATTGGACTTGTGCTTGCTGCCTAATAAATGTGCACTAGCTGGAAATTATTTTAATCGAATTTGGGCATAATACGAGTAATGTGAGTTTGCGACGGACTCTGGCTTGTGCTAAACTTTTGAGAGCCAAAAAACTGCGAAATTGTCGGACCTTTTTCAGCTTTTTCGCTTCTCGAAAACCACTTTCACTATAATTATGCTAGAGTAAGGAGCATAAAATTGCGCGTCGATTGGAGTTTAGTACGTCAAAATCGCTTCAGCCATTTAGCTAAAATCGCCAAAAACAAGTCTTTTTTCGATTTTTCCCAAATTTGTCGATACGTCCCTAAAATTTTGATACGTGATTCCTAAAAGCACATATTTTTCAAAATAGGCTCAAATTTCACATTTTTAGACACTTTTTCCCAAAATTGGTATTTTCGGAAACTGGCTTGGTGCGGTATCCTAGAGTGTGATTGTCTATTAGAAGATGAATAAATCGTTTTGGTTTATTATTCTGTGAATAATACACCTATGTAGTCGTTCAGCAAAAATGTTTTGGAACACCCCCTCAAAATTTTTTCTTACACGTTTCAAGGTGTCTAGATTCATGCAATGTCCGTCGCCGTCCGCCGTGTCACGCATAACTGCCTCAAAATTGGTCCAATTGAGTCGAAATTTGCACCAAATACTCATCTAGGGCAGACATGGTGCCCGCAAGCTTTTCAGCTCGATCGGACCAACGGTTTGGATTTTATGGACAAAAAACTGGCAAAAATGAGGCGTTTTTTAGGAGTTTTGAAGTGAAAACCGTTGAATGGGGGTAGTAACGCCCATAATTACCGTAAAAATGGTCGAATGTGATTCAAATTTGGAGGGTAGGTGGGGGTTGGTCCAAAGATGGTATCTATATTAGGGATGTTTGTTACCTAAAAGTATCGGAAAAAAACACGGGAAAAACGAATTAATGGCACATTGTTTATAAATGGTGAAAAAATTGTTTGACATTTTGATATGATGGAGTACAGTTCTATATGTCCGCAAGAATAATAAACCCATGTGACAAGTACTTTGCAGCGTTTTTTATTTACTTTTGTACATATATTGTGATAACATAAATAGGTATATATGCTTTTTGCCGTGAAAAGAATCACAGTTTCACAGACAGACAAAGATTCGAATTTATAATATAATAAGGATAATAAGGATAGAGATAGAGATAATAATAACCCCTACACATATATCCATGCCACGAGGTATCTGCTTACAGAGTACCTAGATAGTTCCTCTTATGAACTCGCCAAAAAGGTTGCCCAAATTCCAAGAAGCCGACACTTCGATTTGATTTGGATTTGATTTTTTCGAAATCAGGTGACGTTTATGCAACTGTGTTTACATAACTATTATAGTCGATGAATCTGAATGGTATTTACTTTGCCAACAGTATGTACCTACCTGATGTTTTTGATGTGCCAAAACTTTATTGCACTGCTCCAACAAAAATTGGCTTCACAAAAATGGACTTCTACAACAACGCGTGCGTCCATATTTCGTAACTCCGTTACCCAATTTCCATGGAAAATGTTGCGATCATAGTGTTTAGTAGGTTTCATGAGTCTGTTTGGTGCATTACTATGGTGCAAAACTTTAGTGTTTCCAGAGCGAAAACTCTGGACACAAATTTAAAAAGTTTTGTTTGGGTAAAGATAAAAAACTTAAAAAAACTAGCGACTACTTCTTCCAAATTCAAGGACAATTGGAAATAACGATGAGAGAGCGTTGTTTTTTCGTAGTGTGGACCCCTAGGGATCTACATTACGAGATAATACAAAGGGATCGCTCATTCTGGGAGGACAAAATGATAACAAAGTTGAAATATTGTTATGCAAATGTTCTGCTCCCAGAAATTATTGATCCAAGGATACCACGTTCGCTGGAAATACGGGAGCCTACCCAGGACTTGGGATGAAAATTCCTCAAAGTATAATACTTTATTTTGAAAGCAAATATAGTATATTCAACAGCAGAAATGTTTCAAGTGTTTGATGATCTGTACCTATATGTCCCCTAATTTCGATACTGCTCAGATTTGAAATACCCAGTTTAATTTTTCAAGACTAGATTCATGGACTATGATTTTACACGCTGTCCCATAAAATTCGCGTAGGTACCTATATGAAAGATTTATCGACTTGTATTTTTTGAAACATCTATATGCATGTAGGCACGCTGTTGTAGGTACCTGCCAATCTTTGTGAACAATAAAAAATTGTTGCAGTGCGCAAAAGTAACAAAATTATTTTGAAAGTGTGTATGTAGTCTGTATGTATGTATTTAGGGACACAACTTGCAATACAATCTAAAATTATTTGAGTTTTGAAATACTTCACTACTAAATTCCGGATGTGACAATACGTTTTGGAGATATAGCGAAAAATACGAGAAAGAAAATTGGATTTCACAACGCGGTTTTGAGAGTGGTGGTAGGTATGATATTTAAGCTGTATCTCGGAAACTATTGAGTCTACCGAGCCTATTCTAGTATTCTAGCAAATCTAATTCAGTTTCAAAATGTACACTTTTTGTTAAAAACGCGCTCTATCATGGCCAAAATGGGGGAAAAACAAAAAAAGTGCGAAAATTTTGAGGTTTCTCGCATTTTTACCAAAGTTTTGGGGGCCACCGTTGTCAAAAACATGGATTTTGCGTATCAGTCACATCCCCTACAAGAAAAAAACGAAATCTACTACCCCCAACTTAGGCCCCCCTTTTCTCGTAGTCCACAAACGTGAGACAAGGCTTGACCCAATCCTGTTCACAGACAAAACTTCTTTTCCAACCAACATCAGGAAGACTCGATTTTGATGCCGACCTTGAGTAGGAGAATTCGGAGAACGTTCATACGAGGGGTCCAAGCGGCCGAGGGGTCCAGGCGGCCGGCACCACCTCACCAAACTGCCCCCCTCGCGCGCGCACTCCTCCACCCCGTCAGCCCTACTATTGTTTCCAATCTATTGTTTCACCAATCTTAAGGATTACGATCGTAATTTTTGACCAATCTCAATTATGAAAACGGATTTGTACACTGTATGCATGGGCACACTGCTGTATAAGGCGACATTTTTGAAAAAGTCTCAATTTAATCAAAAAATTTATTGAACAGTGCGCAAAAAAATTGTGCAAATTTTTTAAACCGATTTCGTTGCCGCGACTTATTCCTAGATTAGGCGTTCGTGAAACTGTCTTTTCTCAGAATCGATGGCTTGAACCTCAGCCGGGATTGAACTCTGGATAATCCGCGTTGGTGAAACCGGCCCTAAGGGGTTCAAAATAGGGGTTGAAATTGTCAGAACGCCGTAGCTCGAAAACTTTCGATAGAAGGGTATGGTTTTTTTAACGTTTTTAAATTGATCTCGAACTAAAGAATTTTTTGAGACCACCCGGAGCATTGTACGTCCAGCCGTTCGTGTGCACCAAAAAACTCCGTCAACACGATCGTGAATCAGAAGGTATAAATCTGGCCTGTATATCATCACTGGAGAGCACCTGATTATAATCAAGTATGGCTGTATGAAGTCGAGTTGGTTGTTCTGGGATATTATTTCATTTGAAAAGTGAATCTATTGGATTTTGTTGGTAGGTACTAGTGAAACTTCAACAAACGTTGAAAACGTTGAAAGTGATTCATCGGTAAATTATTACACAACGGTTCATTATACTAGAAGGGTAGAAGGGGCACCTATAGGTACAGGTAAATTATCACACGGAGGTTTATTATTTACCTAGTGCTTCATGAATAACTACAAATAATTATTAGTGATTGAATTATTGAATCCCGCGCATTTGTAGGACACTTTAATTCCGGTGCCGGCTCCAGTACTTGATTTAGGGCTTTCCTGGGGGGAGCTCGAGGGTACTGACCACAGAAAACAGTGATCAACGCATAAGGGACATCTATACAGGTAAATAATAAACCTTTATGTAATAATTTGCAGCGTTTTAAGTATATAGTTTTGAAAATGTCACTAAGGCAAGAAAGTACACAAAATTCAAATATTTGGTCCGCGGACAGGCATTGCCTTTGTGGATTCAATGTGGCAAAATCCAATATTTAACTAATATTTTACTTTGGTTTAGAACATGTTGTTTATTTTAGAATAA
The DNA here is from genome assembly GCA_954871275.1 of Leptopterna dolabrata. Lineage (NCBI taxonomy): Eukaryota > Metazoa > Arthropoda > Insecta > Hemiptera > Miridae > Leptopterna > Leptopterna dolabrata. The sequence continues at coordinate 7,249,345 of OX940986.1, read as the reverse complement.
TTATGTTGATCTCATTATGAATACTGTATGTGCCTACATTGAATAAATCACTCGTTCTCTCTTTCTCCCTCTCACAATTCGGCATCCTGCCGGCTCTGTCTACAATTCGATCCTACAAATCGGAACCTATGTTAACCTGGACTTAGGCTAATTTATTAATAAAGAAAATATTACTTATAATAAACAAAAATAATGACAAAGTAGGGCGTAAGTGGTACCTTTAGCAGTGGAAGATCCGCGGATGAAGCTGGCAGAACCCAAAGGAAGCACGAAAAACAAAGAGAATTATTGCTGGTCGACTCGAGTTAAATCGGCGGACAATACCGAGGAGAGTACGAGAAGAAAACGCGCAATTTAACTGAGGAATTATGTTATTTCTAAGATGAATTTTGAAGAAAACCCGCCACAGAAGCACAACTCCCTGGAGTTGGAGTCAGACTGAGCTCATTCTCAGCAGTACAGAGGTAGCTGGGTGGGGGTTAAACATGGCAGGCAGGTGGGAACTGGATATTTTCCCTGTTTCATTTTACCTGACTACTGGTTCTGTTCTTACTTGTTAAAAAAAAGAAAAAAAAGTTAAAAAACCTACTTGGAATTGCTTTGTGCCATCAGAGCCTCAATCTCCCTGATTTAGGTTGGTAGTTGGAAGGATGAAAACAAGTGGGTCCCCCCCTCAGGGCCATCGCCTGACACTTGTTCTCCCAAGAAGCTGATACCTGGGAAAGTCTCAGAAGCAAGTCATAACTCATCTGCTCGTGTTCCAATCCCTTGACCCAGTGGTTCCAAACCTTTTTTGGCCCATCGCCGCCTCTCCAGGTTGACTGACACCTGTCCCCCCCATTTTCTTTTGGCTTAAAAAAAAAAAAAAAAACTTGGCACTAGTGAGCATCTGAAATGAAGTACTGAAAACATGAATTCTTTATTTTAATGTGAAGTAAAACTTGAATAATGAAGCAATTTTTAACCAGCCCCCCCTCAGACAAATAAAAACGCTGCAAAGCCCTTGTCACATGGGTTTATTATTCTACTGGACATACCTACAGAAATTATGGCTGTTCATTTATTGTTTCTATCATGCAATAATCGAAATACCTATTTTGGCCCCTAAAACACAAATCAGGTACGCCCTTTTTTAAATTTCTTTTTTAGACTATCTTTGATCACTGGTAGTGCCATTTAATCGTCTTGATCCACGTACTGACACTTTTTCCAGTGTTATTATACAAATTTATGGTGATTTCAGACGATTTACCAGGTTTTTCACTCTTGAAAAATCAATTTTGGGAGCTGAACTTTGGTAGAACTCAATTTTCCACTCTTTGGTCAAAATCGACTTCATATTCGGTCTTCTCGTCTCCAAAAACATGGAAAAAGATATCTCAAAACACAAATAGTACCTATTTTTACACACATTTTCACTCGTAACACCCCTGGGTATATTCCGATCGGGTTGTAAAGTTTCGGGACACAACTAGGGCCCAAATGGAGCATGTGTGCGAAAGAACGACTTTTGGTTTATTATTCTGTGAATAATACACCTATGTATTCGCTCAGCAAAAAATTTGTATAACACCCCCTCAAAATTTTTTCTTTTCCGTTTCAAGGTGCGTAGATTCCAAAAATGCAATGTCCGTCCGCCGTCCGCCGTATCACGAGTACAGACTTCATTTTCGGTCTAAAAAAATCGTTCTTTCGCACACATGCTCCATTTGGGCCCTAGTTGTGTCCCGAAACTTTGCAACCCGATCGGAATACACCCAGGGGAGTTATGAGTGAAAATGTGTATAAAAATAGGTACTTTTTGTGTTTTAGTAACATGTTAGTAAAATGAGCTTTTGAGGTATTGTTTTCCATGTTTTTGGGGACGAGAAGACCGAATATGAAGTCGATTTTGACCAAGGAGTGGAAAATTGAGGTTGTACCAGATGTTCAGCTCCCAAAATTGATTTTTTATGAGTCAAAAACCTGCGAAATCGTCTGAAATCACCATAAATTTGTATAATAACACTAGATAAATTGTCAACACCTGGATCAAGACGATTAGATGGCACAATCAATGATAAACTGTAATTTGAAAAAAATAGAGGAGCCTACCTAATTCGTGTTTTGGGGGCCAAAATTGGTGGAAACCATCAGAAATAGCTATTCGAATTATTTCACGTGAAAGAAACAATAAATAAACTGCCAACATCTCTGTAGGTATATCCAATAGAATAATAAACCCATGTGACAAGGACTTTGCAGCGTTTTTGGTATATAACTTCGGTTCTCATACGTCCACTAGTAGGAATGTTTATGGGGATCATTCTAAGTCTAGCTCACTTCTCTCAAAGAAAAGGTCTTCCTTTCATTTCCCACGGTCAAAGGGGGAACTACTTCCCACTGCTATAGTTCGGGTGTTCTCAGACGTTACCTCTCCTGGTGAAGTCTGCAGGGCTTTGCTGACACGGGGTCTGAAATCCAATTGATCTACCACAAATTGGCTCTTGCGCCAGTTTACTGGTGACGCCGATCAACTATGTAGTCTTGGGCGTGGGAGCCCAGCCGCAGACAGCATGTCATCACTTTTTCGGCATACTTGAACTGGGCACAGGTTGCCCTTTTTAGCCTATGATGTAGATCAGGTCACAGCTCCCTTGACCTCCTCTAGTTTCTCGTTAAATCGTTGGTCTCATACCTGAAGCGTGGGATCTAAGCTTGCGGACTCTTTGTTGAGTGAGCGGAATGACATCGATCTTTCTTCTGGCGTAGATCCTTATATGCAGCTAGTTCTGTCTCAAACAATTCCCTCAGAAGGGAACTCTCCTTGGCTTCTTAGTTCTGAACTGGGGTGGCTCGTGGTTGGCCACTTGCATCCGGAGTTTGTTCAATTTAGTCCACTCGCTGAACTGCAAACCCTCAACTCGGATGAACCAGTCCTCTCCATCAGACACCACGCTCTTTGGGACACGAGTCTCATGTTGCATTTAGATAAAAAAATTGTCTTGTCCTGAATGGACTCGAAAATACAGATTGCACCTCTCAAGGCCTTAAAAGAAGATATTCAGGTGTTGCGCCTGGTGATTAGTTGGACCCTCCCCAGCGTGAAATCAAGGATTCTTGTCCCCAGCATACAGAGCTGCCCCATTCCCGTAAACCCTTGTTCTTTCCTAAGGTCCAGGCAGCTCTGTCCAAGGCTGCTCGGGTGGCTGTGCGAAACTTGTTCTCCATGGCCCCCGTGCTTCAATATTACCCTGCATCGATATCATTGCTCTCGCTGACGTCTTGTTCTGAAATCCTAATTGGTCACTGAAATCCTAATTGGTGGATTCTCCCTCCATTGTTCCTCTCTCTCAGAACCCCGCTTGCTATGACGTGGCAGCCACGCCCGTCTCTGTTGATGTGCGAGACGGATCAGCTTCTTAGTCAAATGCTCGAGATTGAGTCTTGATGCACCACAGGTGAATTAGAGGCGGAGCAGCTCTTTGTTAGTCAAACTCGCCATGACGAGAGTGGGTGTTATGTAGTTCCTTTGCCCATTGCCCAGGACCATACTGTTTTAGGTGCTTCTCGAGCGATCACTCTTCAACAGTTCTACCGACTCGAATCCAAGTTCAGAAAGGATCCCTTTCTAGCTCAGTCTTACCGGTAGTTCATTCACGAGTACAGAGATTCGGGTCGCATGTGCAAGGTGACACCACCCCCTCTGGACTTACCCCATTATTATATACGGCATCATGCTGTGCACGTTCTGGCGACCCCCCAAACAATATCTGAGTGGTATTCAATGCCTCGCAACGCACATCAAATGGCCTTCCACTAAATCTTAGAAGTAGGTCCCAAGCTCCAACAGGACATATATGTCTTGTAGTGCTTCGGTCTCAGTTGGTCCGTTTTGTGTTCATGAGAATCAGGGCATGCTGCGTATAGTTTGGAGAGATTCCCCTTCAAATGAGGTAGAGGACTACGCTCTTTGTACACTAACTTATGGAATGGCCCCTGCCCCTTTCATGGACATACAAGTTTGTGGATCTGGCTGCCTCTGGTAAGGACACTCACCCAGTGGCCATGGAAATATTATCCAATGACAAGTACGTAGATTATGCTTGTGGTGGGGGAGAAACCGTTCAGTTGGCTCTGCAGGCTCGAGATGAACTGATTGATCTTCTGCAGACAGCTTGTTCCGAGCTTCTAAAGTGGGCCTCCAACGACCATAGCGTCCTGCAGGGTGTGCCTGCAGAGTACTGCCTGCATGTTGTGGAGGCTGTTGACCTCGGTGTAGAGGATGAAAAGCCGTTAAAACTGTAAGGCATGGGGTGGAATCCCAGATCTGACTGTTTATTCTTCAGAATCCTCACTACCCCCCATATCAGGCCCAAGCGGGAGTTGGCCAGTCCAGTAGGTCGAGGGGTGGGTCATGGCAGTGTCGATCTTTGCTTTGGTGCATTCACCGTGAAGTTTGCTAAGTTCGGATGGGATGATCCGTTGCGTAGTTCCTTGGTTCATGATTGGTTCAGCCGGTTCCATGGTATTGTTGGCAGATCTACAAATTCCCTGATACATAAATTTTATCAGTTCCAATCAGTGGCTTGTAGGCTTCGCCGACGCGTCTGAGTGAGCCTACTTCGCTGTGGTGTATCATGTTTCTCTTCGGAGTTCTTTTTCGTGACTCACTTGATCATGTTCCGAGCAAGGATCGCTCCATTAAAACAAGAGATGATACCTTGTCTCGAGCTTTTGGCAGCAGAACCGCTCGGAAAAATCGTGAGAAAGGTATGTCCCGTATTTTGCTCAGATCCTGGACAGTAATATTGTGGCATGTTCCAATAGTTCAGTGGTGCTCTCGTGGCTCAATGCCAACCCTGCTCCACAGTGGAAGGTGTTTGTAGGAAACCCGGTAGCCAGAACACAGGCATATCTCCCCGTTGAGCACTGGTTTCATGTTGACTGGGCACAACCCCCCAAATGTGGCCTCTGGAGGCGAACTCCGAGTCAGTTAGTCCGCAACTCATTGCCGTGGACTGGACCCACGTGGTTGCAGTTAGAGAGAGTTCACTGGCCAATTCGGCGTATCCGTCCGGATTTAGCCCAGGAGTCCATAGCTGGAGAGATCCGTGCTGCGGGCGTTCATTATGTTGTTGTTCAGCAGATTTGCTAGAGAAGGACTTTAGTTCACAGGGTCGCCTTAGACGCGTGTTTGCCTGGATTCTTCAGTCCAAAGAGAATTGTAGGCCATCCCTAGTAAGTTGGAGTGGTTCCTGTTCCAAGAAAAGGCTCTCAATCACTGAACTTTTGGTTGAAATAGCTCCACTCAGCACGAGTTGAAAGCAGCAGATATGGTTTTATTCAGGCCCGTCCAGAAACACCACTTCCACAATATCATGGTGGTACTTGACAAGTCAGGCCCTAGGACCAAGCTGATGAGGCAGTTAGCTCTTTCTCGATTAACGGATGGGGTTCTCCGCATGGGAGGAAGATTGGTGCATAGCTCTAATCCTTACGAGACCCAGCACCCCACTTTGATTCCAGCACAGTACTTCCTTACCATGTTGCTCGTTCTGCAGGCTCACGAGAGCTGTCTGCACGTGGGACCTCACGCTAAAGTTCTGTCCGGGCAGTACCTGCTGTTCTTCCATTATACCTGAGCACTTACAGCCCGAGATGGGCCAACTTCCTGCCAAACGAGTGCGGCGCTCTTATGCCATTGGTCAGGTGACCTGTCCCTTCACGGTTTCGGTGGAAAGATTGCGAGGCCCTCGGATTTTGATGATGTACTTGGCAGTATGGCCTTCAAGGCTGTCAATCTGGAGGTGGTTATGGACCTCGGTACTGATGGGTTTGTACAGTTTATCGAACGCTTCATAGATCGCAGGGGGGTCCCTCTGTCATTTGGTCGGACAATGGTTCCTTGGCTCAGCCAACTTTCTCCGTAGGCTCAGAATCTTACTCGAGAATGGAGGCTCTCTCGCCCTTGCTGACAGATTAGCAGCTCTAGGGGTTCAGTAGGAATTCATACTGCCTCGAATGCCCCACTTTGGCGGTCCTTGGGAGGCCGCGGTCAAGTAAGCCAAAAGGCTCATTAAGGTGAAATTACCAAACCATCAGCACCTCAGGCAGTTCCGAACAGTAGGCCTTTGGTGTTTCAGTCTACTTCGTCTGATGATTTGCTAGTTCCTACGCCCAGGAATTTCCTGGTGCAGAGGTAGGGCAAAGAGCGTGGTGTCTGATGGAGAGGACTGGTTCATCCGAGTTGAAGGTTTGCAGTTCAGCGAGTGGACTAAATTGAACAAACTCCGGATGCATGTGGCCAACCACGAGCCACCCCAGTTCAGAACTAAGAAGCCAAGGAGAGTTCCCTTCTGAGGGAATTGTTTGAGACAGAACTAGCTGCATATAAGGATCTACGCCAGAAGAAAGATCGATGTCATTCCGCTCACTCAACAAAGAGTCCGCAAGCTTAGATCCCACGCTTCAGGTATGAGACCAACGATTTAACGAGAAACTAGAGGAGGTCAAGGGAGCTGTGACCTGATCTACATCATAGGCTAAAAAGGGCAACCTGTGCCCAGTTCAAGTATGCCGAAAAAGTGATGACATGCTGTCTGCGGCTGGGCTCCCACGCCCAAGACTACATAGTTGATCGGCGTCACCAGTAAACTGGCGCAAGAGCCAATTTGTGGTAGATCAATTGGATTTCAGACCCCGTGTCAGCAAAGCCCTGCAGACTTCACCAGGAGAGGTAACGTCTGAGAACACCCGAACTATAGCAGTGGGAAGTAGTTCCCCCTTTGACCGTGGGAAATGAAAGGAAGACCTTTTCTTTGAGAGAAGTGAGCTAGACTTAGAATGATCCCCATAAACATTCCTACTAGTGGACGTATGAGAACCGAAGTTACTCGCTATGATCGATCGGTGGGGCTCGGTGGGGACTTCGCAGATAACGTGGGCCAGGCCTATGACCTAGGGCGGTTGGTGGCACAACGGGTCCAATAGGGTTATTAAGATCTACTCTATTACTAACCAAAAGAGTAATGCAATGAATCCCACTTCTCCTGTGTATGGCACCATTAGGTTTCAGCAGAGAAGGGTCCTTCAACACCTGAGGCAGTTCCAAACAGTAGGCCTTTGGTGTTTCAGTCTAATTCGCCCAATGATCTGCTAGTTCTTACGCCCTGTCATCTCCTGGTGCAGAGGCCCCCTACCGCTCTACCGGAAGCTACGGTCAGCCCTGATGTTGGTTCTCACTTACGGGATTGGTAACGTTATGAGAGCTGAAAGGGAAGCGCAAATTAGAAAACAGGAGCCTTGGACTCTACCCCGCCACTTATCACTCCCTGCCAAGAGCTGAGCTTGAACATTGAGGTAGAACCTGAACCATTGAGCTTTACTTTGCGAGTACTGGCTCTGGCAGGAATTTCAGATGATGGGCATCCACAACGACTGCCAGCAAGGTCCTAACTAGACAAACGGGAGCCCTCCTTGGGAGCTGGGGCCTGGGAGCCTAAGGTTTTGTTTTCCCCGTATACCCTTTTAATGTTTTGATGGTGAAGGCAGATCGTCCGGATTCCTCGTCGACATGGAGTAGGATGTGGTGTGATCCTCCGCAATGGTACTGTTGGAGTGAAGTACAGTTCTGAGCGGAGTTGTGCTTCCACAAAAAGCAATGAATGGGGAGTCCAGTTGATCTGATGAACTCTCGACGCTGAACTACCGGAACTCTTCGCAGTGGTATAGGGAAGTGAGGTCCTGAGCAGATCTGCAGTTAGAGCTGGGCCCACCTGAAGGCTCCAGGTTTGTAAGGCCTTGTAGATCCTCTTCTGATCCGTGTTCAGCAGAGCTAAAATGGCTTACGTCGAGGATAATTTTCAAAGACGGTGAAGATCTTGGGCTCATTATGACGTCCAATGACAGCCTGACTACTGATTAAAAACTACAAATTAGGCGAATGACCGCAGTTGAGCTTAACCTCACACGCTGGATAGTCACTCAGCCATGGGGCAGAACTTCCCGGGTTTCGGCACCAATGAAAAGTTCTCGGGATAAGCACAAGCTCTGGATCGATCATGAACACAACTTTATGTTCGACAAAATACAGATCTTTTTAGGTACAAGTTCGGACTATTTAATATACTAATTTCGCAAAGTCAGAAATTCACATCATGTTTGTAGTGGCGTTCTTAATAATATTCACACAATGAATCACAATATTAGAACTCACCCCGGGCCCAGTGCTGCCTACCCAGGCACGAGATTACCCCGTTCATTCCTATATTTTCTCGCTCTTAAGATCAGTTCAAATTGCACACCCAATCAGCTCGATGATCCTAGAACAATGTCCCGCTCGATTGAATAATGATCCTAAAAGAATAATCTCAACATTAAGAGCTACTGAGCATGGATCAAGAGTTCCGTTCATGACCGATTCATGACCTCATTTGACAGTATCCTTGTACGGCGGTCAAACATGTTGATTTTATGTAGGTTTGAAGTATTTTGGTTTGAATAAAATGAAAAAGAAAACGCTGCAAATCCCTGCACAACGGTTTATTATTTTGTACAGAATACCGCTTCTGTTACAGATCACAGCTCTCTGTATATATAACCCGTCTATACAATATATTATGTGAATCGCAGACCCTCCGTAGGTTAGTGCCTAACCCCGTACTCGTTACTAGGTACCTACCTAAATCACGAGTCAAATGTTGCTAAAATAATACAGCCGATGACAAACAGTAACTAAAACGGCAAAAAGAAACGCAAATAATGGAGTTCTAAAGGAAAATTGTTTATGTGGAGTGAAATAGATGCCCCTTCTGTCACTGTTTTCTGTGGTCAATACCTGTAATGCACCGTTGTGTAATAACTTGCCCATCAATAATACTTCAACGGTTGTTCAAGTTGCAAAAGTACCGATCAACAAAATCCAGACCCTTCTTGGTAGATGAACCGTTGTGTAATAATTTACCGTTGTGTAATAATTTGCCGTTGTTTAATAATTTACCATTGTGTAATAATTTACCCATAAATAATACTTCAACGTTTGTTCAAGTTTCACAAGTACCTACCTACCAACAAAATCCCAGTAGTCCATCACTCATATCGCAGAACAACCAACTCGACTTCATACAGCCATCCTTGATTATAATCAGGTGCTCCCTAGTGATGATATCCCGGCCGGATTTATACCGTTTGATTCACGATCGTGTTGACGAAGCTTTTTGGTGCACAGGAACGGGTGGACGTACAATGCTCCGGGTGGCCTCAAAAAATTGTTTAGCTCAAGACAAATATAATAACGAGACACGCTGGCTCCTGTCTGGTTGGAGATGATCATTTTAATTACAATCATAATGAAATATTTTCATAGGTAGATTAATATCTCCCCATTATGTTTGGGTGAGAATCAACATTTCGAACATTCACCTTAATATTATTTACATAAGTAGGTGGGTATCATAATAAGTCCACTGTTTTTTGAGTGTCAAGTAGGTAAGTAGGTATTCATGGTCAAACAGGATTTTCAGAAATTCCGAGGGACTTTATTATGCTTACCTGATAGAAGTAAGTAGGTAGGTATTCATAATCAAAACGGAATTCCAGAAATTTCAAGATGATGGAATTAAGTAGGTAGGTATTCATAATCAAAACGGAATTCCAGAAATTCCAAGATGGCGGTGGTAGGGGGTGGGTGACGTCATTATGATTACCTGATACAATTAATTAGGTAGGTATTCATAGTCAAAACGGTATTCCAAGATGGCGGTATGGTGGGGTGGGGTGGGGTGACGTCATTATGATTATTTGATAGGTAGTACAATTAAGTTGGTAGGTATTCATAATAAAGGTTGAGGTGTTGGTTGAGGGGGGTGGTGGTGTGAGAGGCGGTGAGGGTGGCGAGGGCGAGGGGTTGAAGGGGGGGTGGTAGGAGGTGGTGAGGGTGGTAGGAGGTTGATGTGTGATGATGGATGATGGGTGGGGGGTGATGGGTGAAGGTTTGTGGGCGGAGGGGAAGGAGGAGGGTCTGAGGGCTGTGGAGGGTGGGGTGGGGTAGGTGGAGGTCTGGGGGCGGGGTGGGTGGAGGTCTGGGGGGCGTGGTGGGTGGAGGTCTGGTGGCGGGGTGGGTGGAGGTCTGGAGGCGGCTGGGGGCGTTTGTAGGCGGCAGGGGGCGATAGGGCGAAGTCCATGGGGGTGAGGGGTGAGGGGGGTGAGGGTAGAGGGGGGTGTGAGGGGGTGAGGGGTGTGTGGCGGGAGGGGTGAGGGGGGGGTGAGGGGAAGGTAATGGGCGGTGGGGGTGAGGGGTTGGTAATGGGTGGGTGGGGCGGGTGGGTAAGGGGTCGGTGAGGGGGTGGTGCCACCCGCTAAGGCCCCCTGGAGCTGGTTAGACTGACGAGCATGTTCAAACAGGATGCTCCAGAATCCCCATATTGACTCTACTGGGGGTGTTATAAAAATTTTTGCTGAGCGAATACATAGGTGTATTATTCACAGAATAATAAACCAAAACGCTGCAAAGTCCTTGTCACATGGGGTTGTTATTCTTTCATGTGAAATAATTGAAATAGCTATTTCTGATGGTTTTGAACAGTTTTGGCCCCCAAAAACACGAATTACGCTACTATTGGTTTATTATTCCGTGAATAATACACCTATGTATTCGCTCAGCAAAACAATTTTATAACACCCCCTCAAAATTTTTTCTTTTCCGTTTCAAGGTGCGTAGATTCCAAAAATGCAATGTCCGTCCGCCGTACGCCGTATCACGTGTACCGGCTTCATTTTTGGTCTAAAAAAGTCGTTCATTCGCACACATGCTCCATTTGGGCCCTAGTTGTATCCCGAAACTTTGCAGCCCGATCGGAATATACCCAGGGGTGCTATGAGTGAAAATATGTGTAAAAATAGGTACTTTTGGTTTATTATTCTGTGAATAATACACCTATGTAATCGCTCAGCAAAAAATTTTTATAACACCCCCTCAAAATTTTTTCTTTTCCGTTTCAAGGTGCGTAGATTCAAAAAACGCTGCAAAGTCCTTGTCACATGGGTTTATTATTCTATTGGACATACCTACAGAAACGTTGGCTGTTCATTTATTGTTTCTTTCATGCGTAATAATCGAAATAGCTACTTCTGATGGTTTCCATTAATTTTGGCCCCCAAAACACAAATTAGGTACGCTCTTTTTTTCTTTTTTTTTTTTTTAACTATCTTTGATCATTGGTAGTGCCATTTAATCGTCCTGAACCACGTCTTGACACTTTTTCCAGTGATATAATACAAACTGATGGTGATTTCAGACGATTTCCCAGGTTTTTCACTCATAAAAAATCAATTCTGGGAGCTGAACATTTGGTAGAACTCAATTTTCCACTCTTTGGTCAAAATCGACTTCATATTCGGTCTTCTCGTCCCCATAAACATAGAAAACGATATCTCAGAAGCTCATGTTACCAATATGTTGCTAAAACGTAAAAAGTACCTATTTTTACACACATTTTCACTCGTAACACCCCTGGGTATATTCCGATCGGGCTGAAAAGTTTCGGGACACAACTAGGGCCCAAATGGAGCATGTGTGCGAAAGAACGATTTTTTTAGACCGAAAGTGAAGCCTGTACACGTGATACGGCGGACGGCGGACGGCGGACGGCGTACGGCGGACAGCGGACGGCGTACGGCGGACGGACATTGCATTTTTGGAATCTATGCACCTTGAAACGTAAAAGAAAAAAGTTTGAGGGGGTGTTATAAAAATTTTTGCTGAGCGAATACATAGGTGTATTATTCACAGAAAAATAAACCAAAATGGAATGTCCGTCCGCCGTCCGCCGTATCACGTGTACAGGCTTCATTTTCGGTCTAAAAAAGTCGTTCTTTCGCACACATGCTCCATTTGGGCCCTAGTTGTGTCCCGATACTTTTCAGCCCGATCGGAATACACCCAGGGGTGTTATGAGTGAAAATGTGTGTAAAAATAGGTACTTTTTGCGTTTTAGCAACATGTTGGTAACATGAGCTTTTGAGATATCGTTTTCCATGTTTTTGGGGACGAGAAGATCGAATATGAAGTCGATTTTGGCCAAGGAGTGGAAAATTGAGGTTGTACCAGATGTTCAGCTCCCAAAATTGATTTTTTATGAGTCAAATACTTGCGAAATCACCATCAATTTGTAGAATAACACTAGAAAAAGTGTCAATACGTGGATCAAGACGATTAAATGATGGCACTACCAATGATCAAAGATAATTTGAAAAAAAAAAAAAAAGATCGTACCTACCTAATTTGTGTTTTGGGGGCCAAAATTGGTGGAAACCATCAGAAATACCTAGCTATTTCAATTATTTCACATGAAACAAACAATAAATGTACAGCCAACATTTCTGTAGAATAATAAACCCCATGTGACAAGGACTTTGCAGCGTTTTTGTGTTTTAGTAACATGTTGGTAACATGAGCTTCTGAGATATCGTTTTCTATGTTTTTGGGGACGAGAAGGCCGAATATGAAGTCGATTTTGACCAAAGAGTGGAAAATTGAGTTCTACCAATGGTTCAGCTGCCAAAATTGATTTTTTATAAGGCAAAAACCTGGAAAACCGTCTGAAATCACCATGAATTTGTATAATAATACTAGAAGAAGTGTCACATCGTGGATCAAGACGATTAAATGGCACTACCAATGATCAAAGATAATTTGAAAAAAAGGAGTGTACCTACCTAATTTGTGTTTTGGGGGCCAAAATTGGTGGGAACCATTAGAAATAGCTATTTCAATTATGTCACACATGATAGAAACAATAAATGAACAGCCAACATTTCTGTAGGTCTGTCCAATAGAATAATAAACCCATGTGACAAGGACTTTGCATCGTTTTTTTTTTTAAATTATCTTTGATCATTAAATTGCCATTAATGTCTTGATTCACCTGTTGATACTACTTCTAGTGTTATTATACAAGCTTATGGTGATCTCAGACAATTTCCCAGGTTTTTGACTCACGAAAACTGAATTTTTAAATATTATTCTCTGAATAATACGCCGATGTATTTGGTTCGGAAAACCAAATTTTGGAACACCCCCTCAAATTGTTTTTCTTTTACGTTTCAAGTCGTGTAGATTCCAAAAATGTCCGTCCGCTATCCGCCGTCTCCCGTCCGCCTTGTCATCGATATCTACATTAATTTTCAGTCTAAAAAAATAGTTTTTTCGCACATAGCCCTTATTTGGACACCGTAAAAATGTATGCAAAATCAGGTATTTTTGAGGTTTTATTGAACTTGGCTTCCATGTTTTTTAGGGTGAGGAGACCAATGAGTTGGAGTTGATTTTGACCACTGAGTGAAGGATTGAGGTTCTAACGAAGTTTTAACTCTCAAAAATCGATATAAATGGTTCAAAACCTGTTAAAATGGTTTAATTATCAGAAATGTGTATAACAACACAGGAGGTTGTACTAACAGGTGAATCGAGACAATTCAATGACAATTTCACTGATCGAAAATCATTTGTCGGAAATAGCAACCTAATATTAGAGTTTAATACCGTCAAATTAGCTTTGAGGTTCTAACGAAGTTTTAACTCTCAAAAATCGATATAAATGGTTCAAAACCTGTTAAAATGGTTTAATTATCAGAAATGTGTATAACAACACAGGAGGTTGTACTAACAGGTGAATCAAGACAATTCAATGACAATTTCACTGATCGAAAATCATTTGTCGGAAATAGCAACCTAATATTAGAGTCAAATTAGCTTTGTGGGTTTCTTCAGTTAGGTCCCAGCCGTCCAGTATTCAGTCGAAAATAATAAACCCATGCTTGTTTTTGTGAGGCTAATCGATGTCATATTATGTTTTTTTGACTATGTTCGTCTCAATTCATGTGCCTGTATATTTTTACTTTAAATTGTGTTTTTGCCAATAAATTCTTATCTTATCCCGAGCAGTGTTAAATTTACATGTCAGGAATCCGGTAAACACATCGACCAAAATGCAAGTGTAGGGACGTCGTGGAGGGCTGCCCTCGGGTTGTAGCTTGTTGAATGGGATGTAAAGGGCGATTTGATGGTGGGGGATTCTCCCTTTCATTGATTCATTCACCATTTTCTAGGGCAGGGGGTGAAGGTTGAATAAACAAAGGCCCTTCCATTGATGGAAAGCTCAGTCATCCCAACGGTATATTCTATCCGGCAGAAGGCAAAACGCAAGCTAACATTTTCATTAATTTGTACCTGCAACATGTGCCAAGGTGTTCACACTTGAGATTGAGAACCTTCTACAACTAGGAATCGATTCTGGGAATCGATTCTACAACTAATTTCCAACAAAATTCCTCTACGCAACTTTTTCTGTTACCCCTTTTTTCGCGAGTTTGTTTCACTTTTAAGATTAGCTTCGTGTTTTCGACCTTATACCACCAAAATGGCCAGAACTCCCTCAAATTAAACTGTAAAATTAAAAAAAAGAAACCGTTGGAAACAGGGTTGAATTTCCTGGGGGCCTATTCACTAAAATAGACAGTGGAAAGAGATTATCTATTTTGAAAATCTCCCGCGAGAGATAGTCTCCCCCGGGAAGACAGTCTCTTCCAATGTCTCCGGGTTCGTCTATTTTACAGAATCGCTCCAGACCTTGAGAAAGAGATATGGATCCTAATACACGAAAATGCCATAGTATCCATGAAGTGCGAGATGTTGGTGCCCCCGGGAGTTCAATTCCTTAATAATGAACGCATTTCTTAATACCTATTCAATGGGTACCTACCTACCTCAATCCATACTTGGACGTTTTTACTCATGAATCGGATAAAAGTTTAAATAAATTGAAAAAAAATCTCAATTATAAACTGAAAAAGTCGAATTAGGGGGCTTTTAATGCTTGTGTTATATCTACACCTAATGAACCTCTTAGGTAGGTAGGTACCTACCTCAACCCGTACTGGACGTTTTTACTCATGAATCAATGATTATGTATATATTTTTAATTTAAATTGACTTACCTTTATGAAATGAAAGAATACACGATCAAAAGTACCGATGTGGTTGCGGATGAAGGAGGATATTACACGGATGAAGGAGGATATTACACGATCACTGTGAAACAAACGAGAAATAGACTCTCTCTTTCGAGGGAAGACACCTAATTAGGTGTCTCTCTGAAAGAGATCGAGAATGCCAAGATGGCCGCCAACTCTTTGAAAAGTTACTGAATAACCCTGTCATGGATACTATAAAAATCTATTTGGCCCAAAGAGAGAGTTGGACCTGAAAGAGATGTCTCTTTGGCTTAGTGTATAGGCCCCCTGTTAGATCTTATGGCCCTAACGTAAATTTTGGAGCAGCAAAAAATTGGACTGAAAAAAAAAAAATTTCTCAAATTTTCAAAATCACTGTTTTCTCAAATGGCTGTCTCGAATCGAATGGGTGATTGAACGTGCATGTGACGGGGAAAACTTTCTCAGACCCTCAGCTTTCAAATGGCATTGTTATTTTTAATTCTGCTACATTAATTATGGGAGAAAACCACGTTTTAATGCACAAAAAAGTGTGTTTTTTGAGTAAATCGAGTGTTTTTAGGTATTTATGAGTTAACTCAACCTGCGACCATGACTAGTTAGGTGTAGTTTTCTGTAGAATCCTGTGAACACCCATACCTATTCATGTTTGTGTCGATATCTGTCCCTGTGGCAAGAGGTAAAAATCAGGAGTTTTCCCCGAAAGTCAATAAGAAACAACGAGTTTGAAGGAGAGATTCATAATTTGGCAGAATATGAATAAGAACGTTCAGGTAACGTTGATTTTGACGTAAAGTATTTGGCGACGCAAAAAAGGTTCCAGTTCGATATTTTAAGATTAATGGTCTTCTTTCGGTCAATGCTTACCGAAAAATCCACGTATTTTGGCATTCAAACGTAGTTCCCCAATTTTGAGTTGGGCTAAAAAAAAAAAAAAAATTGGCTACACCGTTGAAAAGCTGACACTTCGAAAAAGTTTTCCCCGAAGAGCCCACAGCAAATGTCTTACAGGTTTTTAAGCAAGAAACACGATTTAAAAAAGTCGAATTTCGGAAGTTTTAAAGAGTTTCCTCATTGGCCTGTTTTTTTTTTCTTACCTAATCTGCTGCAAAAATTTTGGTTTTGCACTGGGAAGATGGGAAGTTTAACGCTCTTTCCAACGGTACCCTCAAACTTGAGTTTACTCTGCAAATCAAGGAAGTTATAGCTGATTCAGTGAGACAAGGTCGAAAACACGAGAAAAAAAAACCACAGTCATGCAGCATGGCTATAAGAGCGAATTTTCGAAGAAATAACTGATTTTATGTAAAATGTGATGTTTGGAATATCCCATTCAAATATGGGCAATCTTAAACTTATTGGGTAATTATAGGTATTCAAGTATGTACGTATATTGTAGTATTGGTACTACAATATACGTACAGTTACTTATCAAACATACGTACAGTACGTATGTTACGTATCCATTACCTACTCTGTATTGTATTGGATATTGGTAAATTTTTTGTTCCATTTTTTGCCGAGTAACACCTCGGTTTGTAGATTTTCCAACGCTGAACACGATGGTGAAGTCAGAATTGCGATATCCCATTCCGTTATCAGATTAGAGCAGACGAACCAGGAAGAACATCTTAAGAAATAACCACGTTCCGTCATCTTCAAAGTGCTCCAGTTTGAGAACGGAATGAGATATCGCAATTCTGATTTCACCATCGTGTTCAGCATACAAAAACCTTTAAAATGAGGTGTCACTTGTCAGACTGCTTCATTTTGGGAATTTATGGGTAATTTTCCCCCCCTAAAACTCCCCAAAATTCCCCCTTAGAGTGACCCGATTCTGCCCATCTACGAACTTAGCCTGTCGATTGCCAAGACAGATTTTTCGTGCAAATTTGAACTTTTTATCTCAATTCTTTCGAGAGTTATCGTCTGGAATGACACATACATATATAAATATATAAATATATAAATATATAAATATATATATATATACATATAATTTTTGGTGTCTTTCGGCAGTGAATTCAGGATGGTCTGAAACGGATT
Organism: Leptopterna dolabrata; assembly: GCA_954871275.1. Taxonomy (NCBI): domain Eukaryota; kingdom Metazoa; phylum Arthropoda; class Insecta; order Hemiptera; family Miridae; genus Leptopterna; species Leptopterna dolabrata. The sequence goes on along the minus strand of OX940986.1, from coordinate 7,232,308 downwards.
TTGGTATAAAAATCTTTCGGAAATTCGAGTTTTAAAAATTTTGGACCGAGAACAATAGCTTCCTTTTCTTCGAAAATTCGCTAAAAATGTGTTAGGTAAGTGAAAAACTCGGGTTTTTAGCGGAGTAAAAAATGTTGTTGGACAACTTTTCTTGCAAATTAGTTGTAAAATCAATCGCTGGGGTTTTGCCCAACTTAAGTGTAGGAATCCTGTAGGTAGGTGGGTAGGGAGTCACTCGCAAATGACGCTGGCGTAAGAAGCCTCACTCACGTTCAGCATGAGTACTGAAAAGGGAGAAAGTAAATGAAAACGAACTTGAATTTAAAGAAAAAGTAAAATTCTGGGCAGAAACCAACTGAAATCAAATGAAGTGGTGGCACCGAAGAATAAATGAACTTAAGTAATTTTTATAAATAATTTTACTTAGTAGGTACCACATAGGTAGATACATAATTAGGATTAGACAAAAAAAAAGTCCAAAACCTCCATATACCTATGCCATTAGGTACCTATTCTGCCGTCCAAAGCAAGGAAGCTGTAGAACAAGGAAATCTAGTTTTGAGAAAAACGCAGGTAAAGTTTTTAGACTGTAAAATGGGCATTCTTCAGAACTTTCCAATTTTTTTGCAGTTGATCCAAATTTAGTTTCTACGTCTGTGGCAGCAAGGCGAATAAATTTTGGAAGACTACAAATAAATTTATGCAAGCAACTGTTTTTCTCCATTAGAGAAGATGATGTTAATTTGGCTTTAAAAAACGGTAGAGGGTCTGCTACTGCTTTTCTTCGTTGTACGCTCATGCGACGGTTCTTTCCCACTGTTGATGCTGGAGTTTTTTCACCCCTTTCCCAGCAGAACAGAAGCACGGAACATTTATTTTTCCTTGTAAAATACGACTTACCGCGATGCGGACGGAATCCACCTACGGCCAATCCCTCGAAGCTTTTGGCGCTCAACACAAAAACTGAAAAACGTTATCGCCTGACGAATTCAGACAACTATGAGAGAGATACAACGAAGAAAAACAGTACTGTCCTGATGACCATTAAATTAAATTCACTGTTCCAGAGAATTTAATCCCACACCTCACAGTAGATCCCACACCTTAGGTCGGGGATCTACTGTTTTTATTTGTTGGAAGAACTACTACCGCGTTTCATCGTTGCAAAACCATCAAAAACTCGAAAAACCGTAGACGTTTACCTTGAATAACTTAGGGAAATTTTTCGAATTTATACAACTAGATACCAAAATAGGTCTTTAAGATACGAATCCAGCCATACCAATATCTCTAAATTGGAAAAAATCGGGTCTACTTTTTTTTGGTATTTAGGTACTATTTTTATGACCTACATTTTAATTAATACTTTTATTACAATTATTTACTTTTTTATACTGACAATAATATTGTTTACAATATTTTCAGGCAGTTATTGTTTACGTTTTTCTTAGCTAGGAAGTTGTTTACTGCCCCACTGGAAGTTGTTTATTGCGTGGCATAATTCTCTTTCCCTTTGCATTATACTTGGATCGAGTATTGACAATAGCTTTGACAAGTTCTACCTTGTGCATAGCTCCAAATATCTTCGTTACGGGCAAAAAGATAAGAATTTGTTCAAGTCGTGGTATCGACTTATTTTTGTTGAAGTACGAAGTAGTTTCTTTCATTCATCTTTCTCAAACTTCAAATATCTTACAAAATTTCGATATGATCTTGGCTTGTAACTAAGGAAAAATTCGAAGTCAATTTTTAGAAGTTGATTTTTAATCAATTACCTAATTAAATTACTTTTAATAAATTTTCTTGCAATTTTAAAAGTTGACTTTTCTGCTGAAGCAAATATGTAACATGTTTTAGCGAATTTTCAAAGAAAATGAAGCTATTGCAATGGCTTCGAAATTTAAATAATATAAATTTTTGGAAATTTTCTTCATAGAAATCCGTTTCAGACCATTCTAAAACGATTCCTGAAATTTAACACTTTTTTATATGTATATATATATATATATATTTATATATATATATATTTATATATGTGTCACTCCAGACGATAACTCTCGATAGAATTGAGATAAACAGCTCAAATTTGCACAAAAAATCTATCTTGGCAATCGAAAGGCTAAGTTCGAAGATGGGCGAAATTGGCCTACTCTAAGGAGGGTTTTGGCGCATTTAAAGTGCGCAAAAATTACCCAAAAATCCCCAAAATGTTATTTTCCAACAAGTGACCCCTCATTTTAAAGGTTTTTGCACGCTGAACACGATGGTGGAATCGGATTTTAGATATCTTGATCCGTTCTCAAATTAGAGCATTTAAAGTGCGCAAAAATTACCTAAAAATCCCCAAAATGTTATTTTCTAACAAGTGACCCCTCATTTTAAAGGTTTTTGCACGCTGAACACGATGGTGGAATCGGATTTTAGATATCTTGATCCGTTCTCAAATTAGAGCATTTAAAGTGCGCAAAAATTACCCAAAAATCCCCAAAATGTTATTTTCCAACAAGTGACCCCTCATTTTAAAGGTTTTTGCACGCTGAACACGATGGTGGAATCGGATTTTAGATATCTTGATCCGTTCTCAAATTAGAGCATTTAAAGTGCGCAAAAATTACCCAAAAATCCCCAAAATGTTATTTTCTAACAAGTGACCCCTCATTTTAAAGGTTTTTGCACGCTGAACACGATAGTGAAATCGGATTTTAGATATCTAAATCCGTTCTTAAATTAGAGCATTTAAAGTGCGCAAAAATTACCCAAAACTAGGATAATCTTTAAACTCTTACCCCCACCCCCTTAGAGTGGTCAGATTGAAAAATGTGAGAAGTATTAATTGAAGACGAGAGTTCGAAGCAAAAAAGGGGGAGGCAAACGATTAGTACAACTCCTTGAATTTACCCACAGCGATCAAATAAATAAGCACTTAGTACAATTACGTAATAAACAAACGGTAGAATCAGGATGGACAAAACGTACAAATTAAAATAAATACGAAGAGAATATACATAGAAAACCAAATTTTAGACCGAAGTTTTCCTTTATTCAAAACCATAGCCATTAATTCGAATATTTCTTTGAAAATTCGCTCATTAAGTCATGCTGCATGACTGATTTTTTTTTCTGTTGGAGCTGACCTTCTATTCCCAGCCCCTCATATGTTCCCTTTTCCTGGAGTGGCTGTCAGGGTGGAACAAAGGCGTTTCCTCTCTACCTCCTACCACTACGAGTCTGCCAGGGGCCTGTTTGTTCTTGTTCTGAGAAGCTCGGCCTGTCGGCCTCCCAGAAGCTGGTTAGAAGCAGTTTTAGGATTTCCTTTGAAAATCTCCTTTCAGCCATCAAACTTGTTGACGAGTGAGGGCGGGAAAGCGACGTTGCCACAACTACCGCCTACCTGGCTCGCCCCTTGGCAGACAACAGGAGCCTCTCAAGTCCTGAGGTTGAAATATACCTAAAGGCGGGTACACACCTACAGCTGCACCTGTCAATTCTACCTGTGGCAAGTAACCTGTCAGATCCACCTGCCAAAACAACTCTTTTCCACACCTACCACTCCAACTTCCATCTCAGTATGTTGAAAATGTTTGACTATGACATTGCTGTGATTGGTGTTTTATTTGCAACTGATTCAGCAAAGTACGAATTATGTGATGATTCACTAAAGTGAATCATCACCTGGAGCAACCTACCCTGAACAACTGACAGATCTACCCAGGTCACTTGACAATTACGAAACCTATTCACTAAAATAGATAGTGGAAAGAGATTATCTATTTTGAAAATCTCCGGCGAGAGATAGTCTCCCCCGGGAGACAGTCTCTTCCAGTGTCTCCAGGGTTCGTCTATTTTACAGAATGGCTCCAGTGCCCTTGAGAGACAGAGGTTCTAACGAAGTTTCAGCCTTAAATTTACGTTAAATTTTGGTCTAAAATCGTCGTTCTTCCGCACACAGTTTGGGCCACCATTTGGGAACAAATTTGGATCCTAATAACTACGACCCAACTGTTGTGCTCCGAAGCTCGGCAGCCCGATCGGCATACACCCAGGGGTGTCGTGGGAGAAAAATTTGTGTAAAAATAGCGTTTTTCGTGGTTTTTCGAGGGATTTTAGAGATTTTAGTGAACATGAGCTTCTGATGTATCGTTTTTCATGTTTTGTAGGGCGATAAGACCGAATATGAAGTTGATTTTGACCAGTGAGTGAAGAATTGAGGTTGCAACGAACGTTAAGCTCCCAAAATTAATTTTTTATGGGCCAAAAAGCTGGGAAATGGTCTGAAATCACCATAAATTTGTATAATAACACTAGAAGTAGTATCAACAGGTGAATCAAGACAATTAAATGGTAATCAATGATCAAAGATAATTTGGGAAAAAAAGAAAAGAGGAGCGTAATTCGTGCTTTTGGAGGCCAAAAGCAGTGGACACCATTAGAAATAGCTATTTCAATTATTTCACATGAAAGAAACAATAAATAAACAGCCAACATTTCTGTAGGTCATGTGACAAGGACTCTGCAGCGTTTTTTTTTTAAGTGACCATCTTATGGTTAGTTGACACTCAGAAAGGCGTTGAGCCGTTCGCAGTGATTCTCGGACTCTTTTCTGACTGTATAGCATCCATGACTGCCTGTTCCCAGTGTTTTCCTGACTATCCAATGCCAGTTTTCTGATCTTCATTCCAGTCCTGTGTAAATAAGCAGGACGAGAGCTAACTAGCACTGCCTTCTCGATTCCCAACAATTAGCAAACTCAAACCTTTTTCAAACGCTTCTGGAGATGGTATTGCGTGGATCGTTTCTTAAGGTTTTCTAACAGTCAGCTGACCGTCAGAACAAGCCTGTGCGAACAAACCTGCAGTTTTGTTCAGAGGAACTTCAGCTCCTTTTTCATGGAGCTCAAGCGGAAAACATGCTGAGCCATTTCGTCCCTGCAATACCAGCCCTGTTATTGTCAGCTGTTCCAGCAACGAACTCGCGAATTATCGGATTTCGGTTGGACCTCATCCGTCCGCCCCATTAGCCTCTCATTGGCCTTTAATTGTATCGGCCCGACGTGAATCCGAATTAACGACTTCCACCGCCCGAAAGGAACAAAAATTCCCCCTTCGCCCACCCACAACCACAGACGATATAAAAGGCAAAGCTCATCAGAAGGTAAATAGCCTGAATAACGGGAGAGGATCTCAGGTGAAATAAGGGCGGGCAGATAAGGTGGGAAATCCTCTTTTGCCACCGGACAAAAGGTGGCGGGTTTTGAAAAGGTGTACATTACCGGTAGAACGCCGGGGTGACGGGGCTTTTGTGTTCTCCCACAGTGGAGCCGCCGACATACGGCAACATCGACTTGTGGACCTTTTGTGTTGAAAGCTATTGCTCGGGTCGTTGGATTAATCCGTGGAGGAGGACCGCAATGAGGGCGATGGGCTGGAGTTGTGCAAATAGAAAGGCGTTCGCTCTTTGGTACACAGAAACGAGTATTTGCCTTTTTCTCCACCTGTCCAAGCTTTGTTGGACTTGCAAATCACGGTTTTTGGTTTATTACACTCTGAATAATACACCTATGTATTCGCTCAGCAAAAAATATTTATAACACCCCCTCACAAATTTTTCTGTTACGTTTCAAGGTGCGTAGATTCCAAAAACGGTGCCAAGTCCTCGTCACATGGGTTTATTATTCTACTGGACAAACCTACAGAAATATTGGCTGTTCATTTATTGTTTCTTTCATGTGCAGTAATTGAAATAGTTATTTTAGATGGTTTCCACCAATTTTGGGCCCCCAAAACACGACCTCGGCTCCTTTTTTCTTCTTTTTTTTTTTACAGATTATCTTTGGTCATTGATAGTGCCACTTAATTATCCGATTCACCTGCTAATACGCTACCTGCTAATCTAGTGTTATGTGTACAAATTTATGGTGATGTCAGACATTTTCCCAGGTTTTTGACTCGTAAACACACCGAATCCGCCCTTTCTTCGTTCCATTGCTATATCCTTTCCCACTCGCCAATCTTTGCCCCCTTTCTGCTACAACCTTCTTTACCTGAAAGCGAGTTTTCGTACTATCTACTCTACTATCTAAGTCAGTAGGTATCCAAAAATGTAATTTTCTATGCGACATTTTGCTAAATGATCTGTACTTTTCAGAATTACTTATATTAATTTTTTTTTTTGTTTTCCTTTTAAATAATTCAACTTAAAGTGAACCATATTGATGTTCGGATTACTCCACACTCGGTGGGACTTGTTTCCTATGTGGTTGTGTAATAAATAAATAAAAAGTTAATTTCGGGGGGCTTAACCTTCGTTACAACATCAATTCTTCACTCTTTGATCAAAATCGACTTCATATTCGATCTCCTCGCCCTAAAAAACATGGAAAACGATACATCACAAGCTCGTGTTCACTAAACCCTCGATAAAACCTCGAAAACCCCTATTTTTACACCCATTTTTCTCCCATGACACCCCTGGGTGTATTCCGATCGGGAAGCCGAGCTTTGGAGCACAGCTAGGACCCAAATGTGCTCCCAAATGGGGAACCAAACTGTGTGCGGAAGAACGACGATTTTATACCAAAATTTAACGTAAATTTAAGGCTGAAACTTAGTTACAACCTCAATTTCCCACTCTTCGGTCAAAATCGACTTCCTATTTGGTCTTCTCGCCGTAACAACATGGAAAACGATGTACCTCACAAGCTCATGTTACTCAAACACAAAAAATACCTACTTTTATTCCCATTTTTCACTCATAACACCTTTGGGTATATTCCGTTCGGGCTACAAATTTTCAGGGCACAACTAGGGCCCGAATGGAGCATGTGTGCGAAAGAATGAATTTTTTAAACCAAAAATGAAGCCGGCACACGTGATCCGGCGGACGGCCATTGCATTTTCTGAAAACACACCTGGAAACGTAAAAGAAAAAATTTTGAGAGGGTGTTATAATAATTTTGGCTGAGCGAATACATAGGTGTATTATTCACAGAGTAGTAAACCAAAATGCAATGTCCATCCGCCTTTACATCGACATCTACTTAAATTTCGGTCTAAAAATTTCGTTCTTTCGCACACAGGCTCCATTTGGGCCCTAGTTGTGTCCCGAAACTTTGCAGCCCAATCGGAATACACCCAGGGGTGTTATGGGTAAAAATGATTTTTTTTTGTGTTTTAGATTTTTTCCCATGTTTATTAGGACAAGGAGATCGAATAATATGAAGTCGATTTTGACCAAAGAGTGGAAATTAAGGAGCTAACGAATTTTTAGCCTTAAATTTCGGTCTAAAATTGTCGTTCTTCCGCACACAGTTTGGTTCCTCATTTGGGAGCACATTTGGGTCCTAGTTGTGCTCCGAAGCTGGGAAGCCCGACCGAAACACACTCAGGAGTGTTAAGGGGGGGGGGGGGGGGGGGGGATTGGTGTTTTTCGTGGTTTTTGAATGATTTTAGTGAACATGAGCTTCTGACGTATCGTTTTCCATGTTTTTTAGGGAGACAAGACCGAATATGAAGTTGATTTTGACCAAAGAGTGAAGAATTGACGTTTTAACGAATGTTTAGATCTCAAAATTCTTTTTTTAATGAGTCAAAAACAAGGGAAATTGCCTGAAATCACCGTAAGTTTGTTAATAACACTAGAAGTATTATCAACAGGTGAATCAAGACACCTAAATGGCACTACCAATGATCAAAGATAATTTTTCTGTAAAAATAATCTGAGCCCAATTTAGTGGTTTTGGGGGCCAAAATTGGTGGAAACCATCAGAAATAGCTATTTCAATTATTTTACATGAAAGCAACAATAAATGAACAGCCAGCATTTCTGTAGGTATGTCCAGTAGAATAATAAACCCATGTGACAAGGGCTTTGCAGCGGTTCATTTAGTACCTTAAGCTGGGGATACACATGCGGTATTCGCCGAACTCCTAGTCAATGCTCGCCAAACTCCTAGTAGTGTATGTGGGTGTTCGCGTGCTCGGTATTCGCCGATTCGGGTGCTCCGTTTCTAGTCGGTTTTTTACCCACTTCAAAGGAGACGAATGTTTGCCTAGAGGCGAGCACCGCTCCGGTATACACATGCGCGTGGGTGCTCGGGAAGTCTTTCGTTCCCCTCCCTAGGCACAATGTGAATCACGTGATTCTAGTACTCCACCTCTACTCCTGGCGACTTTCAGTTACTGTGTGCGTGTGGTTACTGTCAGTGATTTTTCCCGCAGCTTCACGAATTATGGAGTGGAATAATGACAGTGTCCTCCAGTTTTTGGAATGAGAAGGAGGACTTGATTTGGAACGCCTCTCACCCAAAACACAAAAATCGGAACTGCCCTGAAGTTAGCTGCATATTCAAAATCGAAAACTTTAAACGTTTGCCACGGCTCGTCAGGTCAAAATTTTTGAATTTTGATCATGGGAATGAATTCAGCTACTCAAATGCTAGGAAGTATACCTTTTAGAATTTCGAAATGTTGATCCAAAATTTTAAAATTTTGCCCAACTTTAAACGTTTGCCCTGACCTTATCAATGACATATTTGATGTTCTGATTTCAAATTCTGTTAGTATATATTCTCCTCTCGATGGTATATCTTCCGGATTTTCGAAATTCGACCTTGAAATGGTAATATTCATGCCCTGAAGTTAGCTGCATATTCAAAAAGTTTAAACGTTTGCCACGGCTCGTCAGGTCAAAATTTTTGCATTTTGATCATGGGAATGAATTCAGCTACTCAAATGCTAGGAGGTATACCTTTTAGAATTTCGAAATTTTGATCCAAAATTTTAAAATTTTGCCCAACTTTAAACGTTTGCCCTGACCTTATCAATGACATATTTGATGTTCCGATTTCAAATTCTGTTAGTATATATTCTCCTCTCGATGGTATATCTTCCGGATTTTCGAAATTCGACCTTGAAATGGTAATATTCATGCCCTGAAGTTAGCTGCATATTCAAAAAGTTTAAACGTTTGCCACGGCTCGTCAGGTCAAAATTTTTGAATTTTGATCACGGGAATGAATTTAGCTACTAAAATGCTAGGAGGTATACCGTTTAGAATTTCGAAATTTGTTCCAAAATTTTAAAATTTTGCCCAACTTTAAACGTTTGCCCTGACCTTATCAATGACATATTTGATGTTCTGATTTCAAATTCTGAAAGCTTATACCTTCCTCTAGATGGTATATCTTCCGGATTTTTGAAATTTGACCTAGAAATAGTCAGCTGCAACAACTGAGGCAAACATGATACACGGAAAATGGCTGTATGCTGACTTTAAACGCTTGCCCTGACCTTATCAGTGACATGTTTGATGTTCTGATTTCAAATTCTGAAAGCTTATACCTTTCTCTAGATGGTATATCTTCCGGATTTTTGAAATTTGACCTAGAAATAGTCAGCTGCAACAACTGAGGCAAACATGATACACGGAAAATGGCCGTATGCTGACTTTAAACGCTTGCCCTGACCTTATCAATGACATATTTGATGTTCTGATTTCAAATTCTGAAAGCTTATACCTTCCTCTAGATGGTATATCTTCCGGATTTTCGAAATTCGACCTAGAAATAGTCAGCTGCAACAACTGAGGCAAACATGATACACGGAAAATGGCTGTATGCTGACTTTAAACGCTTGCCCTGACCTTATCAGTGACATGTTTGATGTTCTGATTTCAAATTCTGAAAGCTTATACCTTCCTCTAGATGGTATATATTCCGGATTTTTGAAATTTGACCTTGAAATAGTCAGCTGCAACAACTGAGGCAAACATGATACACGGAAAATGGCCGTATGCTGACTTTAAACGCTTGCCCTGACCTTATCAATGACATATTTGATGTTCTGATTTCAAATTCTGAAAGCTTATACCTTCCTCTAGATGGTATATCTTCCGGATTTTCGAAATTCGACCTAGAAATAGTCAGCTGCAACAACTGAGGCAAACATGATACACGGAAAATGGCTGTATGCTGACTTTAAACGCTTGCCCTGACCTTATCAGTGACATATTTGATGTTCTGATTTCAAATTCTGAAAGCTTATACCTTCCTCTAGATGGTATATCTTCCGGATTTTTGAAATTCGACCTAGAAATAGTCAGCTGCAGAGGCCCCCCGAGGCAGGCAGAGCGTGTGTGGTGTTGTACATGTACCTATGTTGTGCGCGGTGTACTGGATTGAATAACAGAACAATGTATTCGGTTAGTAAAAATTTTTGGGACGGTGGGTAAAGTTTTTTGTGGGTGGATTCCAAAAATCCAATGTCCGTCCGCCGCCCGCCGTATCATCGATATCTACCTTAATTTTCGGTCTAAAAATATCGTTCTTTCACACACAGGCTCCATTTGGGTCCTAGCTGTGTCCCATATCTCGGCAGCCCGATCGGGAAAAATCTAGGATTGTTATGGATGAAAAATGGTGCACAATTAGGCATTTTTGAGGTTTTAGTGAATTGGGGCTTGTGAGGTTTTTTTTTCTATGTTTTTAGGGTAAGGAGAATAATAATGGAGTTGATTTTGACCACTGAGTGAAGGATTGAGGTTCTAACGAAGTTTTAACGCTCAAAATTCAATGTTTATGGGTCAGAAACCGTGAAAATTACCAGAAATTTGTATAATAGCACAGGAGGTAATATTAACAGGTGAATCAAGACAATTCAATGACAATTTTACTGATCTAAAATAATTTATCAGACATAGCAACTATTTGGAATCTATACACCTTGAAACAAAAATAAAAAATGTTGAGGGGGTGTTCCATAAAATTATCGGAACCGAATACGCAGGTGTATTATTCGGGGAATAATAAACCGAAATGCGATGTCCGTCCGCCGCATCATCTATATCTACCTTAAATTTCGGTCTAAAAAAAAATCGTTGTGCTCGGAAAACAACCAGGGGTGTTATGGGTGAAAAACGGGTGCAAAAATATTTTTGAGATTTAAGTGAGCTTCGGCTTGTTAGGAATCGTTTTCCATGTTTTTTAGGGTGAGGAAGCAAAATATGAAGTTGATTTTGACAACTCACTGAAAGTTGTGATTCTAACGAAGTTTTAACTCTCAACATTCAATATTTATGGGTCAAAAACCTGTGAAAACGGCTGTAATCAACACAAATTTGTATAATAATAAGAGGAGGTAATATTAACAGGCGAGTCAAGACAATTTTACCGATCGAATAATTTGTCAGAAATAGTAACCTAATATTCGAGTTTAAAACCGTCAAATTAGCTTTGTGGGTCTCCACTGAAGTCCCAATCTGTATTCATTCAAGAATAATGAAAGCAGCCTAGTAGAACGGTAGAATAATTACAGGCCTAGCAGTACCCATTTGATCGTTTTCAATACTGGCGGGAACCAGGATGACGCGCGATCATGCGGCTTCTATGATTCACTGATGAACTACACTAACTCCGAAGAGTGACATAAAGGTAGCAATGCAAAATGTATAGTATCCACCCATCGGACAATTTAACACAGAGTGAGACTTCCTTACATACTTCTTCCTCTACACGCTATCCATGAGCTCGTGGAATCCTCTTTGATAAGGTTACAACAAACCTGCAAAGTCAGCATACGGCCATTTTCCGTGTATCATGTTTGCCTCAGTTGTTGCAGCTGACTATTTCTAGGTCGAATTTCAAAAATCTGGAAGATATACCATCTAGAGGAAGGTATAAGCTTTCAGAATTTGAAATGAGAACATCAAATATGTCACTGATAAGGTCAGGGCAAGCGTTTAAAGTCAGCATACGGCCATTTTCTGTGTATCATGTTTGCCTCAGTTGTTGCAGCTGACTATTTCTAGGTCGAATTTCAAAAATCCGGAAGATATACCATCTAGAGAAAGGTATAAGCTTTCAGAATTTGAAATCAGAACATCAAAAATGTCACTGATAAGGTCAGGGCAAGCGTTTAAAGTCAGCATACGGCCATATTCCGTGTATCATGTTTGCCTCAGTTGTTGCAGGTGACTATTTCTAGGTCGAATTTCAAAAATCCGGAAGATATACCATCTAGAGGAAGGTATAAGCTTTCAGAATTTGAAATCAGAACATCAAATATGTCACTGATAAGGTTGGGGCAAGCGTTTAAAGTCAGCATACGGCCATTTTCCGTGTATCATGTTTGCCTCAGTTGTTGCAGCTGACTATTTCTAGGTCAAATTTCAAAAATCCGGAAGATATACCATCTAGAGAAAGGTATAAGCTTTCAGAATTTGAAATCAGAACATCAAATATGTCACTGATAAGGTTGGGGCAAGCGTTTAAAGTCAGCATACGGCCATTTTCCGTGTATCATGTTTGCCTCAGTTGTTGCAGCTGACTATTTCTAGGTCGAATTTCGAAAATCCGGAAGATATACCATCTAGAGGAAGGTATAAGCTTTCAGAATTTGAAATCAGAACATCAAATATGTCACTGATAAGGTTGGGGCAAGCGTTTAAAGTCAGCATACGGCCATTTTCCGTGTATCATGTTTGCCTCAGTTGTTGCAGCTGACTATTTCTAGGTCGAATTTCGAAAATCCGGAAGATATACCATCTAGAGGAAGGTATAAGCTTTCAGAATTTGAAATCAGAACATCAAATATGTCATTGATAAGGTCAGGGCAAACGTTTAAAGTTGGGCAAAATTTTAAAATTTTGGATCAAAATTTCGAAATTCTAAACGGTATACGTCCTAGCATTTTAGTAGCTAAATTCATTCCCGTGATCAAAATTCAAAAATTTTGACTTGACGAGCCGTGGCAAACGTTTAAACTTTTTGAATATGCAGCTAACTTCAGGGCATGAATATTACCATTTCAAGGTCCAATTTCGAAAATCAGGAAGATATACCATCGAGAGGAGAATATATACTAACAGAATTTGAAATCGGAACATCAAATATGTCATTGATAAGGTCAGGGCAAACGTTTAAAGTCAGCATACTGCCATTTTCCGTGTATCATGTTTGCCTCAGTTGTTGCAGCTGACTATTTCTAGGTCAAATTTCAAAAATCCGGAAGATATACCATCTTGAGAAAGGTATAAGCTTTCAGAATTTGAAATCAGAACATCAAATATGTCACTGATAAGGTTGGGGCAAGCGTTTAAAGTCAGCATACGGCCATTTTCCGTGTATCATGTTTGCCTCAGTTGTTGCAGCTGACTATTTCTAGGTCGAATTTCAAAAATCCGGAAGATATACCATCTAGAGGAAGGTATAAGCTTTCAGAATTTGAAATCAGAACATCAAATATGTCACTGATAAGGTTGGGGCAAGCGTTTAAAGTCAGCATACGGCCATTTTCCGTGTATCATGTTTGCCTCAGTTGTTGCAGCTGACTATTTCTAGGTCGAATTTCGAAAATCCGGAAGATATACCATCTAGAGGAAGGTATAAGCTTTCAGAATTTGAAATCAGAACATCAAATATGTCATTGATAAGGTCAGGGCAAACGTTTAAAGTTGGGCAAAATTTTAAAATTTTGGATCAAAATTTCGAAATTCTAAACGGTATACCTCCTAGCATTTTAGTAGCTAAATTCATTCCCGTGATCAAAATTCAAAAATTTTGACCTGACGAGCCGTGGCAAACGTTTAAACTTTTTGAATATGCAGCTAACTTCAGGGCATGAATATTACCATTTCAAGGTCGAATTTCGAAAATCCGGAAGATATACCATCGAGAGGAGAATATATACTAACAGAATTTGGAATCGGAACATCAAATATGTCATTGATAAGGTCAGGGCAAACGTTTAAAGTCAGCATACGGCCATTTTCCGTGTATCATGTTTGCCTCAGTTGTTGCAGCTGACTATTTCTAGGTCAAATTTCAAAAATCCGGAAGATATACCATCTAGAGAAAGGTATAAGCTTTCAGAATTTGAAATCAGAACATCAAATATGTCACTGATAAGGTTGGGGCAAGCGTTTAAAGTCAGCATACGGCCATTTTCCGTGTATCATGTTTGCCTCAGTTGTTGCAGCTGACTATTTCTAGGTCGAATTTCGAAAATCCGGAAGATATACCATCTAGAGGAAGGTATAAGCTTTCAGAATTTGAAATCAGAACATCAAATATGTCACTGATAAGGTTGGGGCAAGCGTTTAAAGTCAGCATACGGCCATTTTCCGTGTATCATGTTTGCCTCAGTTGTTGCAGCTGACTATTTCTAGGTCGAATTTCGAAAATCCGGAAGATATACCATCTAGAGGAAGGTATAAGCTTTCAGAATTTGAAATCAGAACATCAAATATGTCATTGATAAGGTCAGGGCAAACGTTTAAAGTTGGGCAAAATTTTAAAATTTTGGATCAAAATTTCGAAATTCTAAACGGTATACCTCCTAGCATTTTAGTAGCTAAATTCATTCCCGTGATCAAAATTCAAAAATTTTGACTTGACGAGCCGTGGCAAACGTTTAAACTTTTTGAATATGCAGCTAACTTCAGGGCATGAATATTACCATTTCAAGGTCCAATTTCGAAAATCAGGAAGATATACCATCGAGAGGAGAATATATACTAACAGAATTTGAAATCGGAACATCAAATATGTCATTGATAAGGTCAGGGCAAACGTTTAAAGTCAGCATACTGCCATTTTCCGTGTATCATGTTTGCCTCAGTTGTTGCAGCTGACTATTTCTAGGTCAAATTTCAAAAATCCGGAAGATATACCATCTTGAGAAAGGTATAAGCTTTCAGAATTTGAAATCAGAACATCAAATATGTCACTGATAAGGTTGGGGCAAGCGTTTAAAGTCAGCATACGGCCATTTTCCGTGTATCATGTTTGCCTCAGTTGTTGCAGCTGACTATTTCTAGGTCGAATTTCAAAAATCCGGAAGATATACCATCTAGAGGAAGGTATAAGCTTTCAGAATTTGAAATCAGAACATCAAATATGTCACTGATAAGGTTGGGGCAAGCGTTTAAAGTCAGCATACGGCCATTTTCCGTGTATCATGTTTGCCTCAGTTGTTGCAGCTGACTATTTCTAGGTCGAATTTCGAAAATCCGGAAGATATACCATCTAGAGGAAGGTATAAGCTTTCAGAATTTGAAATCAGAACATCAAATATGTCATTGATAAGGTCAGGGCAAACGTTTAAAGTTGGGCAAAATTTTAAAATTTTGGATCAAAATTTCGAAATTCTAAACGGTATACCTCCTAGCATTTTAGTAGCTAAATTCATTCCCGTGATCAAAATTCAAAAATTTTGACCTGACGAGCCGTGGCAAACGTTTAAACTTTTTGAATATGCAGCTAACTTCAGGGCATGAATATTACCATTTCAAGGTCGAATTTCGAAAATCCGGAAGATATACCATCGAGAGGAGAATATATACTAACAGAATTTGAAATCGGAACATCAAATATGTCATTGATAAGGTCAGGGCAAACGTTTAAAGTCAGCATACGGCCATTTTCCGTGTATCATGTTTGCCTCAGTTGTTGCAGCTGACTATTTCTAGGTCAAATTTCAAAAATCCGGAAGATATACCATCTAGAGAAAGGTATAAGCTTTCAGAATTTGAAATCAGAACATCAAATATGTCACTGATAAGGTTGGGGCAAGCGTTTAAAGTCAGCATACGGCCATTTTCCGTGTATCATGTTTGCCTCAGTTGTTGCAGCTGACTATTTCTAGGTCAAATTTCAAAAATCCGGAAGATATACCATCTAGAGAAAGGTATAAGCTTTCAGAATTTGAAATCAGAACATCAAATATGTCACTGATAAGGTTGGGGCAAGCGTTTAAAGTCAGCATACGGCCATTTTCCGTGTATCATGTTTGCCTCAGTTGTTGCAGCTGACTATTTCTAGGTCAAATTTCAAAAATCCGGAAGATATACCATCTAGAGAAAGGTATAAGCTTTCAGAATTTGTATCAGAACATCAAACATGTCACTGATAAGGTTGGGGCAAGCGTTTAAAGTCAGCATACGGCCATTTTCCGTGTATCATGTTTGCCTCAGTTGTTGCAGCTGACTATTGCTAGGTCGAATTTCGAAAATCCGGAAGATATACCATCTAGAGGAAGGTATAAGCTTTCAGAATTTGAAATCAGAACATCAAATATGTCATTGATAAGGTCAGGGCAAGCGTTTAAAGTCAGCATACGACCATTTTCCGTGTGTCATGTTTGCCTCAGTTGTTGCAGCTGACTATTTCTAGGTCAAATTTCAAAAATCCGGAAGATATACCATCTAGAGAAAGGTATAAGCTTTCAGAATTTGAAATCAGAACATCAAACATGTCACTGATAAGGTCAGGGCAAGCGTTTAAAGTCAGCATACAGCCATTTTCCGTGTATCATGTTTGCCTCAGTTGTTGCAGCTGACTATTTCTAGGTCGAATTTCGAAAATCCGGAAGATATACCATCTAGAGGAAGGTATAAGCTTTCAGAATTTGAAATCAGAACATCAAATATGTCATTGATAAGGTCAGGGCAAACGTTTAAAGTTGGGCAAAATTTTAAAATTTTGGATCAAAATTTCGAAATTCTGAACGGTATACCTCCTAGCATTTTAGTAGCTAAATTCATTCCCGTGATCAAAATTCAAAAATTTTGACCTGACGAGCCGTGGCAAACGTTTAAACTTTTTGAATATGCAGCTAACTTCAGGGCATGAATATTACCATTTCAAGGTCGAATTTCGAAAATCCGGAAGATATACCATCGAGAGGAGAATATATACTAACAGAATTTGAAATCGGAACATCAAATATGTCATTGATAAGGTCAGGGCAAACGTTTAAAGTCAGCATACGGCCATTTTCCGTGTATCATGTTTGCCTCAGTTGTTGCAGCTGACTATTTCTAGGTCAAATTTCAAAAATCCAGAAGATATACCATCTAGAGAAAGGTATAAGCTTTCAGAATTTGAAATCAGAACATCAAATATGTCACTGATAAGGTTGGGGCAAGCGTTTAAAGTCAGCATACGGCCATTTTCCGTGTATCATGTTTGCCTCAGTTGTTGCAGCTGACTATTTCTAGGTCAAATTTCAAAAATCCGGAAGATATACCATCTAGAGAAAGGTATAAGCTTTCAGAATTTGAAATCAGAACATCAAATATGTCACTGATAAGGTTGGGGCAAGCGTTTAAAGTCAGCATACGGCCATTTTCCGTGTAATATGTTTGCCTCAGTTGTTGCAGCTGACTATTTCTAGGTCAAATTTCAAAAATCCGGAAGATATACCATCTAGAGAAAGGTATAAGCTTTCAGAATTTGAAATCAGAACATCAAACATGTCACTGATAAGGTTGGGGCAAGCGTTTAAAGTCAGCATACTGCCATTTTCCGTGTATCATGTTTGCCTCAGTTGTTGCAGCTGACTATTTCTAGGTCGAATTTCAAAAATCCGGAAGATATACCATCTAGAGGAAGGTATAAGCTTTCAGAATTTGAAATCAGAACATCAAATATGTCACTGATAAGGTCAGGGCAAGCGTTTAAAGTCAGCATACAGCCATTTTCCGTGTATCATGTTTGCCTCAGTTGTTGCAGCTGACTATTTCTAGGTCGAATTTCGAAAATCCGGAAGATATACCATCTAGAGGAAGGTATAAGCTTTCAGAATTTGAAATCAGAACATCAAATATGTCATTGATAAGGTCAGGGCAAGCGTTTAAAGTCAGCATACGGCCATTTTCCGTGTATCATGTTTGCCTCAGTTGTTGCAGCTGACTATTTCTAGGTCAAATTTCAAAAATCCGGAAGATATACCATCTAGAGAAAGGTATAAGCTTTCAGAATTTGTAAATCAGAACATCAAACATGTCACTGATAAGGTCAGGGCAAGCGTTTAAAGTCAGCATACAGCCATTTTCCGTGTATCATGTTTGCCTCAGTTGTTGCAGCTGACTATTTCTAGGTCGAATTTCGAAAATCCGGAAGATATACCATCTAGAGGAAGGTATAAGCTTTCAGAATTTGAAATCAGAACATCAAATATGTCATTGATAAGGTCAGGGCAAACGTTTAAAGTTGGGCAAAATTTTAAAATTTTGGATCAAAATTTCGAAATTCTAAACGGTATACCTCCTAGCATTTTAGTAGCTAAATTCATTCCCGTGATCAAAATTCAAAAATTTTGACCTGACGAGCCGTGGCAAACGTTTAAACTTTTTGAATATGCAGCTAACTTCAGGGCATGAATATTACCATTTCAAGGTCGAATTTCGAAAATCCGGAAGATATACCATCGAGAGGAGAATATATACTAACAGAATTTGAAATCGGAACATCAAATATGTCATTGATAAGGTCAGGGCAAACGTTTAAAGTTGGGCAAAATTTTAAAATTTTGGATCAAAATTTCGAAATTCTAAAAGGTATACCTCCTAGCATTTTAGTAGCTAAATTCATTCCCGTGATCAAAATTCAAAAATTTTGACCTGACGAGCCGTGGCAAACGTTTAAACTTTTTGAATATGCAGCTAACTTCAGGGCATGAATATTACCATTTCAAGGTCGAATTTCGAAAATCCGGAAGATATACCATCGAGAGGAGAATATATACTAACAGAATTTGAAATCGGAACATCAAATATGTCATTGATAAGGTCAGGGCAAACGTTTAAAGTTGGGCAAAATTTTAAAATTTTGGATCAAAATTTCGAAATTCTAAAAGGTATACCTCCTAGCATTTGAGTAGCTGAATTCATTCCCATGATCAAAATTCAAAAATTTTGACCTGACGAGCCGTGGCAAACGTTTAAAGTTTTCGATTTTGAATGTGCAGCTAACTTCAGGGCAGTAAATCGGAATGATATTCACGATGCGTGGAGACGAATAGAAAATGGTTTGGGGAACAAATATTCAATTAGTGATCTCAAAAAGAAGAAAGATTCCCTGATGGCATCTTTCAGAACATGCTTGAAGAAAATAAAGGACAAAGATGTGGTTAACAGGCTTATCCATCAGTCCAATCTTGATGTTTTTGGAAAAGATGAACTGTGTAGTTTAATGTCTATTTGTATGGACCAGAACTATTTTCTATTTGAAGGCAAATATTATACTCAGCCTGGGGTAGCTATGGGTTCTCCTTTGTCTCCTTTGCTTGCGGATATTTACATGGATTATCTTGAAAAACAAAAAATTTTTGAAAAATATAAATCAAATAACCTCTTATATTGGTATAGGTACGTTGATGATATAATAATTTTATGGACAGGAACTGAAAGACTACTAAATTCTTTTCATGAAAAAATCAATACATTAGATCCTTTTATTAAATTCACTCTTGAATTAGGTGGGAATAGGCTAAATTTTCTTGACTTGTCCATCTCATTGATTAACAAAAAGCATGAGTTCTCCATTTATAGAAAAGATACCTACAGTGATATCACTATTCATAGTTCATCAAATCATCCCTTAGTTCATAAACATGCTGCTTTCCATAGTATGATCAATAGAGCTTTGTCAATACCAATGAATGATCAAAATTTATCAAAAGAAAAATTAATTATTAAAAGTATAGCCGCAAGTAATGGATATGAGGGTGCTCTCATTGATTCTATATGGAATAAGGTTCTTAGGAAAAAGTGTAGGGACAGTGTATCAAATTTGGTTAAAGAAATTGTTTTGGAAGAGAAAAAGTGGATAAGTATACCTTATTATGGAAAGATTTCTGACAAAATTGGGAAAATGTTATCATCTAGAGGTTTTAAAGTAGGGTTTAAAAATAAAAATAATCTCAAAGCTTCGTTGGGTTCTGTTAAAGATAAGATTATGGTTCAGGATAAAAGTGGGGTTTATAAGCTGAAATGTTCTTGTGGGCTTGAGTATTGTGGTCAAACTGGAAGGAAGTTTAGGGAAAGAATAAAAGAACATGAAAAGGATTTCAGGGATAGCAAAGGTGATTCTGCTTTCGCAAGTCACCTGAGTGAATCCAATCATGACTTTAGTTTTGATTTAACAAATAGACAGTATGTAGAGTTTCCTCATTTTTGCCCAAAGGGAGGTATGTTGGATGTACTTGAAAGGTTCGAAATTCTTAAGAGTGATAGGTCTGGTAAATGTCTGAATGAGGTGGTCCCTCAACATGTTTCACCGTTGATAGGTTCATTCCTGCAATAGCTTGGTCCCCCCCCCCTTCACAATGTTACCCTCACCACTGTTTGAGCTCCCTTTCACTTTGTCTGCCTTGATTGGCATTTGTAGATCCTCCCAGTCCCTTTCACTTTTCTGAGCCAATAGGATTCAAGTTCTCCCTCCACTATTACCTGTTTCAATCTGATTGGATATTACCTTTCACTTTCTCGACCTATAGGATTCAAGTTCTGTAACTATATAAGCTGTGCTTTTGCGATGTACCTTCAGTTCATGTTTGTTACTGATGATGACCTAACCGTCGAAATCGATTTAACTTTGTATTCATTGTTTTCGTGGAAATAGACTTTGTTATATTATAACTCCGTTTTTTATTAAAATGGGTTTCCACAACTTCGTCGCGAGTGATTTAATTCGTATCAGTGCTGCAAGTCGAGCAGAAATCGCGAGTTGGTTCATCAAATTAAAAGTACGCATATGTATTGCAGAAAGGAACATTTGGTTCAATCAACAGTGTGTATCCAATCGTCTCATTCCAAATTACGTTCATATACAGTGTAAGCATTCTTCAAATGCCGTGACCCGTATTATCAAGGAGGCTCAACTCAAGCTCGTTAAGAGTGAGCTTCACCATTGGTATAATGTTCGGGATTCAGCGAGAGAGAAGATGTATTACATGTTTCAGGAACTCTCTACCTCATACTCCGCCACGGAATGGGAGCTTATTGAACAACATGCCATTGACGTCGCCTGGAGGAAGGGATTGAAGAAGAAGGCTTGTTTACTTCGCAAGCTTGAAGAACTCCGGAAGAAGCAGACGCCAACTCCCTTGATGGCCTCATCTCCTTCAACCGCATTTTTTAAGAAGGTGGAGAACCTATCTGATGTCACCTTTTCATCGGCTGAGGTATCACTCCTGGAGAAAGGACTCAAGCACAACCCCATCGTCTCTCTCGGGGTACCATCATTGAGGAACATAGCTTTCTCCATTGAGGCTTCCGATGGACCATACGTGACGAAGGCCTTATGTGCTGAGGAAGTGAAGAAGATGCCAAAGATCCCACCTGGACCAGAAGAAAAAGTGGCAGCCGGTTTGAAGAAGAAGTTCATCGAAAAGAAGATTGTAGCTCTTAAAGCCGATAAAGGTAATACTACTGTTATTTTAACTAAGCAAGATTACATTGAAAAAACTCTAAAATTTTTAAATGACAATAATTGCAGAGCTCTCCAATCAGATCCAACTGCTAACTATCAAAAATTAATTCGTAAAGTAGTAAACAGCTCAGAAAGTATTCTTAAATTTATGTATAAACCAAGCCTTGTAGAAATGAATCCACATGCTCCTAGGTTATCTTGTCTTCCAAAAATTCACAAAGTAGGCGCACCAATGAGACCGGTTGTGTCTTATATTGGTGCCCCCGCCTACAAATTAGCCAAAAAACTAAATACTTTGTTTAGGAATAAGATCAATTTTCGGCCAAAAAATACTGTTCTAAATTCATACGATCTGGTTTCTAGAATTAGCGGGATTCAAGTGCCTCCAAATGCCAAACTTGCTTCTTTTGACGTGGTTAGTTTGTTCACCAATATTGATGTGGCTAGCTGCAAAGATGTGGTTAACAGGCTTATCCATCAGTCCAATCTTGATGTTTTTGAAAAAGATGAACTGTGTAGTTTAATGTCTATTTGTATGGACCAGAACTATTTTCTATTTGAAGGCAAATATTATACTCAGCCTGGGGTAGCTATGGGTTCTCCTTTGTCTCCTTTGCTTGCGGATATTTACATGGATTATCTTGAAAAACAAAAAATTTTTGAAAAATATAAATCAAATAACCTCTTATATTGGTATAGGTACGTTGATGATATAATAATTTTATGGACAGGAACTGAAAGACTACTAAATTCTTTTCATGAAAAAATCAATACATTAGATCCTTTTATTAAATTCACTCTTGAATTAGGTGGGAATAGGCTAAATTTTCTTGACTTGTCCATCTCATTGATTAACAAAAAGCATGAGTTCTCCATTTATAGAAAAGATACCTACAGTGATATCACTATTCATAGTTCATCAAATCATCCCTTAGTTCATAAACATGCTGCTTTCCATAGTATGATCAATAGAGCTTTGTCAATACCAATGAATGATCAAAATTTATCAAAAGAAAAATTAATTATTAAAAGTATAGCCGCAAGTAATGGATATGAGGGTGCTCTCATTGATTCTATATGGAATAAGGTTCTTAGGAAAAAGTGTAGGGACAGTG